>BQNB010065723.1:0-34833 GCA_026074375.1 Tanacetum coccineum
CGACTCAAAACAACCGAGGAAAGTTAAGGTGTGTTTAGTTGAGGAAAAATATCTCATTTTTTTAAGAAAATTTTCATTTGAAAATGGAAAAAACTGAAAACGTGTTTAGTTGCACTTTTTTCTAATATTTTTCAAAAAAAAAATCTCAATTTTAAATTTTATATAGAAAAATAGAAAATCCCATTTTACCCTTCTCTATTTTTAAGAAGGAAAAATGCAACTTCATCTAAACATGTTTTTAAAATTCTTAACTCTTCTCTAGAAAAGAAAAACCATTCTCTTCCTTAGAAATTTAAAAACGGAAAAACATGAAATTTTTTCCCCAATTAAACACACCCTTAATTTTTCGCCATTCTTTAAAACAACGAAACACCTCTCACTAAGATCACTCTCAGCTCCTAGGTGGTTGATCTTGTGGCCGGTCACCATTCAGAACGTGTCTCCCCCTCTTCGACACACGAACCAAACACATTCTCTTATGAAAAAAATGGAAGAATCGGCCGCACATGCGACTGAGTTGTTTGCGAGTGTTGTGCGTGGGTGTTTATTTGCTAAATTATTTTTGTTAGGTATGTTTTTAGTATTCACTGTGGTCGTCATATTACAATCATTCAATCATGCAGTAGTTTTAAAATGAAAAAACTGAGTTAACATTGAAGTGCTAAAAGTGATCGCGATTTACATATCCGATGATCGTTACATACAGTCTAATGTACCGCATGGTCTCAAAATGTTCCAAGCAATTTCTTCTATGAGCCGTCAAATAAAGCTAGCGATTCCATAAACTGAAAAGCCAACACACAAATCAATCACAAGGAAGTGAGGCAATTATATCACAACCAGAATACAACCAATTTAAAGTGACGTAGTTATATCACAACTAGAAAATTAAAAAGAACAAAACCACTTCAATCGAACATTGTTTCATGTCAACTTGAACAAAAGTAACTATAAACAAGTAGTATCCATGAACAAAAAGTTAAACAAGTAGTATCCATGAACAAAAAGTAACTATAATGCGGCACTTAACAAAAATTAAAAACGGTCTGCAGAACAAAATTATAAAATTAGGTGCAACTTAGAAAGAAAAAACATAAGTTTATTTGACACATTAATTTTTACATTACTCAGAAAAAAAATTAATGTGATTTACGGACATCTTCGAAAACCTTCGTCAGTTTACAAGCTCGGGCAGAAATATTAATATGATTTAGGGATGTCTAAAAAAATCATTGTTTTACCTCTTTTAGTGAGAGGATAATCTAAAAAAAAGATTTAGGTGGTGTTTGTTTTTTTAAAAATACCTCTTAACAGCCTCTTAATCTGTCTCGTTCAGACGCGGTCAGACATTTTGGTCATTCAGTGCGTTTGTTTTTTTATTTCAAAAAAAAACTACAAGATCTTAAGAAAATTATTCGTAGCTGGATTAAAGCCAAGAAGCTGGAAATATCAGGTTCAAAAAATGAGATGATTATCGGAATGGGGGCGATTGACAAAGAAATGAGCGGGGTTTTTTTGACGATGATACAGTTTTGTCGTCGATTCGACATAAACATAAACACTCTTAATGTTTCTGAGATGGAACGAAAAGATAATTTTCAGAAATCTAAAGTCAGGGGGGTAGAGGGGGATGAAAACTCAAAATACTTCGATACTTCCATCTTCCATTCTTCTTAAATTCTCTTTCTCTATCTCTTCCTTTTTCCCCTTACTTCTTAATTCTTTCTCAACTTCCTCTTGACTGTAATACTTCTTCTACTTAGAATGAGTCACCATGGCAAAACATCAATAAAAGGAGAGGCTCTCAGCTAGCGATTCGGGCATTTTTTCGTACTGAAGGATTTTGGGAAACAGAACCAGTAAAAGATTAAAGATATGCTATTTTTAACCACTTTGCTTCTTCGATTTAAGAACCTGCAATACCACCGAGATTAAACATTAATTTTTGAGTTTTAATAAGAAGTTGCACCAAAATCAAATGGAAGATTTAGAAGAGAAGTGTGTCCGCGCGATGAAATTCGGAGGGCTGTTAGCTGTGGAATAATAAATCCCGTGCATCCCGATTTGATGACGGGGGGTGGATGGTGGGGGTGGGGGGTGAGGGAGGAGGGTTGTGTGGTTGTGGTTTCTTCCAACCTTTGAATTATTTTAAGAAAATATTGGGAATTGTATTGGGGTCCTCGACTTTTGCGAGCGGTCGAGATATTTTTTCTTTTTAACAACCCGATTTTTTTTCAAAATGGATGTAATTCTTCCTTTGTAAGCCCTAATTCCAGAAGGTCATGGATGCAATTCGTTAATGATTTTCGGCCGATAAGTTTGATTGGGAGTGTATACAAAATGTTAGCCAATACCTTGCCACTAGATTAGCTCCGCGTCATTGCGGATCTCATCTCGATACCCAATCCGCTTTGTTGCTGGAGAGACAAATTTTAGATGCCCTTTTATTTTGATGAAATTCCTCCATGGTTTTTTGGCGGTGAAAAGCCCGAACAAACATTGCGAAGTTCATTAAAGTCGATTTTGCCAAAGTCATACGACTCGTTCGTTGGGCTTACTATCAGAAGTGCTTGATGCGATTTGGTTTGTGGGCAGAACGTGGTGTAATTGGTATTCGGGGTACTCTTACTTCTGCTACAGGCTTCTATCATTGATTAATGGAGTACCTCTTCTAAAAGATTATTCATGCCATCTGAGGTCTCAAACAGAGATCCTCTTGCTCCATATCCTCTTTATCCTTATCATGGAATCTCTTCATTTATCTTTCAAATCAACATCATATCTTTCAATCAAACAAAACAAAACAATTCAAAAAATCACAAAAACTTCATCAAAATTCAATTCACAACATCACACAAAGTTCACAATTCAATCATCACAAAAAAATATTAACCTGTGGTAGACGAAGGGCTGTTCAATGGTATTCAAATAACCATGTTCGTTATCCTTATCTCACCCTCTTTATGCCTACAACGCTATGTTTATAGAGAATGGTCCCAATGAATCGAGAGCACGAGAGTTGTAATTAACAATATTTTAAAAGAGCTTTCCTTCTGCTTCTGGACTTCAAATAAATATCCTAAAAAGACAACTGTTGGGTTGTGTGCTGTTCCGCACCAAGGTAGAGCAGGCCAGCCACATTTGATAGTAGTGATTTTCAATTATGAGGCAACAAATTCCTCTATCTAAGGTGCGTTATGGTGGGAAAGAATACTCTCTCGAATTAAGGCTTGGATGGACGTTATTCTTAAGCTTAGATCCGCCTCTTTAAGTGGAATTAAAACCCTTTTCGATATAGGCGGTCGTCAAACTCTCTTGAAATCCGTCGTTTGTGGCATCGCGATTATAATATGTCCCATTATTTAAAAGCCAAGCCCTACAGTGTCTTGAAGTTATGGAGTCTATCCGCAACCGTATTTTTTTAATGGTTGCGGACCATCGAAAATAAAAGTTACATGGGCCGCTTGTAATAAGTTTTAGCTTACAAAAAAACATGGTGGTTTAGGGAGTCTCCCGAGTTTTTTTTGCACTTAAAAACCGTGCCCGTCGGTTTTTTATAGAGGGTGATCAATCACCTTTATCACCTTTTATCGCGCGCCATTATCATAAAGACCCCCTCCTTATCACCTCTATTTTTTGCATATAGCGGTGATCACCATCACTCTTAGATTTGTTTGAATTTGTGAGTGTTTGTGAGTTATTTTGTGAGATATATTTATATAAAGTGAATATTTTTTTATGGTGGTAACCGTAGATATTAGTGATTCTGAATGATAATGTACCGTTGGTGTGGAGATGATGATAATAATCATCATAAAAACCAGTCTTACGTTTATAACAGAAAACAAAATGTTATATTGAATAGAAAATACAAATAGACATGATAGTCTTTGTGAAAGATGCATGGATTATCTAGAATACATAAATTTTAAAACTTAAACCAACCCTTTAGCATATTTGAACCATTCTTAGTTTGTTAAAGGTGCGTTTGGTATAGGTCTATGAGAATGCGAGAATGATAGTTAGAATGATTGTTAATGTTTGGTATATTAATATGGTTATCAGAAGTTGAAATCATATCTTATTTTGGCATTTCTCATAGGGGGCTAGTGTGCCCCCTTTCTAAACTCATTTCCATTGTCATTCTATATTATTTCGAAACTCATACCCATTGTGATTCATAAAAACATACCAAACGCACCCTAAGTTTTATTTTCATTTTTTATAACTCATTTCTCATCGACCAAACATTCTCCATTGCATAACTCTAAATAAATAGAGATGGATTACTATGTGTCGCTCAACTTAAATTAAATGAAACAGAGATTCGTTTAAAATACTAAATATAATACGACTCAAAACAACCGAGGAAAGTTAAGGTGTGTTTAGTTGAGGAAAAATATCTCATTTTTTTAAGAAAATTTTCATTTGAAAATGGAAAAACTGAAAACGTGTTTAGTTGCACTTTTTTCTAATATTTTTCAAAAAAAAAATCTCATTTTTCAATTTTATATAGAAAAATAGAAAATCTCATTTTACCCTTCTCTATTTTTAAGAAGGAAAAATGCAACTTCATCTAAACATGTTTTTAAATTTCTTATCTCTTCTCTAGAGAAGAAAAACCATTCCCTTCCTTAGAAATTTAAATACGGAAAAACATGAATTTTTTCCCCAATTAAACACACCCTTAATTTTTCGCCATTCTTTAAAACAACGAAACACCTCTCACTAAGATCACTCTCAGCTCCTAGGTGGTTGATCTTGTGGCCGGTCACCATTCAGAACGTGTCTCCCCCTCTTCGACACGCGAACCAGACGCATTCTCTTATGAAAAAAATGGAAGAATCGGCCGCACATGCGACCGAGTTGTTTGCGAGTGTTGTGTGTGGGTGTTTATTTGCTAAATTATTTTTGTTAGGTATGTTTTTAGTATTCACTGTGGTCGTCATATTACAATCATGCAGTAGTTTTAAAATGAAAAAACTGAGTTAACATTGAAGTGCTAAAAGTGATCACGATTTACATATCCGATGATCGTTACATACAGTCTAATGTACCGCATGGTCTCAAAATGTCCAAACAATTTCTTCTATGAGCCGTCAAATAAAGCTAGCGATTCCATAAACTGAAAAGCCAACACACAAATCAATCACGAGGAAGTGAGGCAATTATATCACAACTAGAATACAACCAATTTAAAGTGACGTGGTTATATCACAACTAGAAAATTGAAAAGAACAAAACCACTTCAATCGAACATTGTTTCATGTCAACTTGAACAAAAGTAACTATAAACAAGTAGTATCCATGAACAAAAAGTTAAACAAGTAGTAGTATCCATGAACAAAAAGTAACTATAATGCGGCACTTAACAAATATTAAAAACGGTCTGCAGAACAAAATTATAAAATTAGGTGCAACTTAGAAAGAAAAAACATAAGTTTATTTGACACATTAATTTTTACATTACTCAGAAAAAAAATTAATGTGATTTACGGACATCTTCGAAAACCTTCGTCAGTTTACAAGCTCGGGCAGAAAAAATTAATATGATTTAGGGATGTCTAAAAAAATCATTGTTTTACCTCTTTTAGTGAGAGGATAATCTAAAAAAAGACTTAATATCACATTTTGTAAACTCATATCAAATATTCCTTGTTAACAGTGCATTATTATCAAGCAAATATGTACTACAGCACATGATTCCATGCTAAAAACTACTCGTAACAAATTCAGAAGCTTCTTGAGATCGTCTACATATTAATTTGTATTAGCATCGTATCCGCGCAAAACAACGGTTTTGAGGTCATTAAAAAAGAAAAAAACTAAAAATTAATAAAAAATATATCAAAATAGATGTTGAATTAGTGAGCATAAAATTTTAGAAAATATGGTGAAATTCAATAATAAAAAAATAAATAGATTATAAGATATTTCAATTTAAAAATAAATATGTTTTTTTAATTAAGAATAAACACATGTGACTATAAGGCGTGATTCTTTAAAATGAGATGGATGATCAAGATTGCACATCCTTATATTTTCATAATAAGTACTCCATCCGTCCCATAATTATAGTCCACGTTTTCTCTTTGAGTGTCAAAATTAATTGTTCGCTTCCAAAAATAGATAGAGAATTTAGATTAAATTTACCATATCACCCTCACTTGATGTTATTAATACAAATTTCAAAGAAGTTATAAATTAATTAGTTAAGGGTAAAAGTGTCATTGTGCAAAAAGTAAGAGTGAGAAAGTTGTAATAATGACGTTTTTCTTAAACTACATGTTTTTTGTCGATATACTATAATTATGGGACACATGGAGTAAGTTTAAAAGTCAGAATTTTTAAATCTTACTAAACATAAAATGTCTTAAATGCTTTATAATATAGTATAGATAAGGTATTGCTATGAACACTCACAACTTCATTTTTTACATCAATACTCTCCTTTTTGACTTATTGTTCAGAGTATAACACAATTTTTTATCAGTTTTTGTTTCGTACTTTTTGTCCGTTTAATATTTTTGACTTATTAAACTTTATATTTTTTATTTTGTACTTTCTCTTTCACAGTTTTACAATAAAAACATTATTTAAAAAAATTCAAAAAATCATGTGATGGCATAGTGATAATTGCAACTTTTTAGTTATTTTCAAAGGCGATGTTTCTTAAAGTAGTTTTTGCCAATGATACGTCTCGGTTCGTTGGATTACTTATTAGAAGTGCTTGTAGGCGTTTGGTTTTGGATGCGAACGTGGTGTAATTGGATTCGGGGTACTCTTACTTCTGCTAAGGGCTTCTATCTTGATTAATTGGAAGTCCTTCTAAAGAGGTATTTCTTTTATTTTGGGGCCATCGTGGTTCAACAAGGAGATCAATCTTGCTCCATATCTTCTTTATCTTAATCATGGAATCTCTTCATTTATCTTTACAAACCGGCGTGAGTAGACGAGGGCTTGTTCATGGTATTCTTTTTTTTTTTTTTATTAATTTACCAGGTTCGTTATCCTTATCTCACCTCTTTTATGCAGACGACGCTATGTTTATAGGAGAATGGTCCAATGAAAATCTGAGTGGTATTATCAACATTTTAAAGAGCTTCTTTCTTGCTTCTGGACTTCAAATAAATATCCTTAAAAGTCAACTGTTGGGTGTGTGCGTTCCGCACAAGTGGTAGAGCAGGCAGCCTCTTGATAGGTTGTTCTATTTTGAGCAATCAATTCCCGCTATCTAGGCGTTATGGTGGGAGAATACTCTTCTGTATTATGGCTTGGGATGACGTTATTTCTTAAGATTAGATTCGCTCTTTAAGTGGAAGGTGAAAAACCCTTTCGAGATAGGAGGTCGACTATTCTTCTCTTGATATCCGTTCTTTGGGGCATCGCCTCGATTTATTAATATGTCCATTTTAAGAGTCCCTTACAGGTGTCTGAAGGTTTGGTACTAGGTCTATCCGCAACCGGTTTTTTAATGGTGCGGACCAGTTCGAAAAAAAGTTACATGGTCGCTTGGAATAAGGTTTTAGCTTCAAAAAAACATGGTGTTCAGGGAGTCTCGAGTTTGTTTGCTCTTAACGTGAGTGCCCTCCTTCTCAAATGGGTTGGCGTTTTGTATCCCAAGGATGGCTCGTTAGGTATAAGTCCACTTCGTTGCGTTTATGGTTATTCGGTGGAAACTCATCGAATAGGTCTATTCTATACTGGTGTTCAATAATGAGGGGAAGTCAATAAGTTATAAAGGGAAAAGGTTTTGATTTCTGGTTCGCATTGTTAAAAAGATTGGTAATTGGTGATGATTCGAGATTTGGTCACGATTGTTGGATCGGAGAGTTCTTCTTGTGTCAAATTTCCTCGCTTGGTTCGCATTGGACCTGAACAAAGAAGCCTCGGTGGATGTTTAAGCTTAGTGCGCCGTTAATATTTCGTTCCGTAGAAATGCTCGGGGTTTGGTATATCGAAGAACATCTGTTGGCTGATTTGACTTCATTGATGGATTCGTGGACTTTATCGAATTCTTAAATAGTGATACGATGGGTTTTGGATTTGGTTAGCGATGGTAACTTCCGGGTTAAGGAGATTCGTAACTACATTGATGATTCCTTTTTCTTTCCGCTATCAAGGCTTGCCCAGGACTAGATGATCAAATACATCTCCCTTTTAAGGTTAACATCTTCGCTTGGCGAGCTCGGCAAGATTTAAGATTGTTTTCCGATCGAGTTAATCTGATTCGCAGAGGCTATCTCTATTGGTCGTCTCTTTGTCGGTTTGTTCAGTCTGCGAGGAAGATGTTTGCCACATCTTCTTCCGTTGTGATTTGGCTCAGCTTGTTCTTCGTTGCATATGCAGATGGTGGGGCTTAGATCCTCATGACTGGTCATCGTTCCAAGAGTGGCAGTCTTGGATTCTTTCGATTCAGTTCTCCTCTAAGGTCAAGTATGTTGGAGGGAGTGTATGCGTTCTTGGTGGTTTATCTGGAACTTTAGGAATCGGATCATTTTTGAAGTATCTCCTCCAAGACGTTCGGAAATTTTTTGATGCTTTGTTTTTTGTGCTTTCAGATTGGTGTAAAAGTCGGTTGTTCTTACGACGTTTTTCAGGTGGTGTTTGTTTTTTAAAAAATACCTCTTAACAGCCTCTTAATCTGTCTCGTTCAGACGCGGTCAGACATTTTGGTCATTCAGTGCGTTTGTTTTTTTATTTTCGTTCAGAGGCGGTCAGAGGCTGAAACCTCTTACCCAACAAGATGGGGAGGGGATGTCTTATTACCTCTTAATGTGTTTTAACTTTTACTTCTTTTTTTCTTTCTTTCTTTTAGCTTTTTTACTTTATTTTTTTCCTTTGATTCCTTTTTTTTATTTTATATTATATATTTTCTCGTCTTTTCCTTTCGTATTAATAATACGTTTAGAGAGAATTATGTCGCTATTTTTTTAAAAATAAAAAATATTAAATATGATAATATGATGATGATAAAAATGCTCAAACTTAACATAAGAGCCTTTCAACCAATAATAATATATAACTAATTTTTTCAATCAAATAGTAGCATGCATATTTTGAGTATTAAATTGAAATTTTTTTCCTTCAAAAATATTTTAATTGTTACATGACAATGTTATATATATTCTAAGATATTCGACTTTTTTCATAATTTTATCATCATAAATTAATTGACAGTGATAGTTTTAAGAAATGGCGAACATGTTTAACAACATGAGAATATAACATACCAATAATATATGATTAATTTACGAGATTAAAGGCGACACAATATCTTTGAATGTTTTATTTTAACACAACTTATTTATATGTTGCTAGGTCGTGTTAGTACAATGACTCATTTGTTAAATTTAATGTTTAATAATCGTTTATGTATCATACGAATGAAACTGTTATATATTAATATCATTCAGACACATTTTTATACAAAAAACAAACAATATTATTTCATTCAGATTCAGACATTTACGCCTCAGATTCAGATTCAAATGTGCAAATCAGATTCAGATTCAGAGCCTCTTAATAAACAAGCAACACCTTAATATCACATTTTGTAAACTCATATCAAATATTCCTTGTTAACAGTGAATTATTATCAAGCAAATATGTACGATACAGCACATGATTCCATGCTAAAAACTACTCGTAACAAATTCAGAAGCTTCTTGAGATCGTCTACATATTAATTTGTATTAGCATAGTATCCGTGCAAAGCAACGGTTTTGAGATTATTAAAAAAGAAAAAAACTAAAAATTAATAAAAAAATATATCAAAATAGATGTTGAATTAATGAGCATAAAATTTTAAAAAATATGATGAAATTCAATAATAAAAAAAAAGATTATAAGATATTTCAATTTAAAAATAAATATGTTTTTTTAATTAAGAATAAACACATGTGACTATAAGGCGTGGTTCTTTAAAATGAGATGGATGGTCAAGATTGCACATCCTTATATTTTCATAATAAGTACTCCCTCCGTCCCATAATTATAGTCCACGTTTTCTTTTTGAGTGTCCAAATTAATTGTTCACTTCCAAAAATAGATAGAGAATTTAAATTAAGTTTACCATATCACCGTCACTTGATGTTATTAATACAAATTTCAAAGAAGTTATAAATTAATTAGTTAATGGTAAAAGTGTCATTATGCAAAAAGTAAGAGTGAGAAAGTTGTAATAATGACGTTTTTCTTAAACTACATGTTTTTTGTCGATAGACTATAATTATGGGACAGAGTGATTAAGTTTAAAAGTCAGAATTTTTAAATCTTACTAAACATAAAATGTCTTAAATGCTTTATATAATATGGATAAAGATCAAATAAAAAGACAAATATTCGTGAGAAGGATAAAAAGATTTATTTTTTTAAAAAAGTTCTCAAAAAATTCTGAAAAAATTCCACAAGATCGTGTATGTTGGTGCATGAAAAAGTTGTAAAGGAAGTTTTTCTAAAAGTTGATAGTTTTGCCGAAAAAAAATTATGAAAAAAAACGTTTGTGCATTAAATCGGTTTTTTGTGCATCAAAAATTCGTTTTTGTACCCAACTTCTTTTGACTTTTTGCATCAAAATTTTATTGCGCATCAAACTATAACAAGTCGAAAAATTTGTGCATCAAAAAAAATTTTTGCATCAAAATTTCTTTTTTTGCGCATTAAAAAAACGTATAAAAACTCAAAATTAGAAAAACTTCTTTTACAAAAGTTTTATGCACCAACATACCTGATTTAATAGAATTTTTTTAGAATTTTTCGAGAACTTTTTTAAAAAAAAATTTCTTTTTATCATTCTCACGAATATTTGTCTTTTTATTTTAACCTTCCTCTATATATATATATATATATATATATATAAGGTATTGCTATCAACACTCACAACTTCATTTTTTACATCAATACTCTCCTTTTTGACTTATTGTTCAGAGTATAACACAATTTTTTATCAGTTTTTGTTTCGTATTTTTTGTCCGTTTAATATTTTTGACTTGTTAAACTTTATATTTAATATTCCGTACTTTCTGTTTCACAGTTTTACAATAAAAACATTATTTAAAAAAATTCAAAAAATCATGTGATGGCATAGTGATAATTGCAACTTTTTAGTTATTTTCATCGACGACTGTTTGTTGAATTCGGTTTTCTTTTTTGGAGTTTGCTGCTATGATTAGAAACAGTTATTGATCTTCAATTGGTGACGCAAATATTGGCATGATTTCACTGTTTGGTTTGGTATCGGTATTTGTTAGGTTGTGCATTGGCGTTGGTGATGGTGATGTTATAGTCTTAAACATCACCGACTATGTCTTGAGTAGTTATGTGTAGCATCTCGACATCAACATGTTTTGGTTTTTGGTTCTGCATCTCATACTGCTTGGTTATGCATCTACCTGGGAATCTGCTGTCTGAATGATTCTTATGATCTGTCTGTCCGCCTGAATCTTTCTGTCTGAATCTACTCTTCATCTACCTCTGTCCGGACCTCTATGCTGAATTTGCATCTGTCTGTCTGCATATGTTTGTCTGCTGCATCTGTCTGCCTGAATCCGCTCTTCGTCTACCTCTGTTCGGATCTCTGTGCTTGAATCTGGATTTGTCTGCATGAATCTGTTTGTCTGTCGGAATTTGTTTGTCTTCATGATCTGCTCTTGTTCATTTCCGTATTTGTGTGATTATGTACTCTACACCTGCCTGGTCTGCTATCGTTCATCTCCGTATATATGTTGTTTTGATTTTGGTTTTGCGGTGACTTTGATCCGTTTGTTTGATACTTGACTGATGTCGCCTTGTTACAGTTTGGATTGCATCAGATTGAGACTTCGTCTAGCACCGAGTCTGCACTCTGGGACGCTCCGAAACTGCGTGTTTATTTTTCAGTTTTAGTTTATTTTGTGTTTGGCAAACTCACAACGTTCACCGCTACTGCGACATTGTGAGTTTGAGAGGAGATGTTAGATAATAAAGGACCACAAGCCCGTTGGGTTTGGCCCACTTAGTTGGTAGGGTTAGGTTAGTTTAGTTTCTATATAATGTTTTGTAATCTTCATTATTTAGTGAATCAGATCAATAATATTTTAAGTATTCCCTTGTTTTCTACATACTGGTGATGTCTTAAAGGTACCAATAACCCGCATTACATCGTACAAACAACTTTGAATATTTTTATAAATGGACTGATTTGCACACTTATATTTTTTATTATGACACTGTACATAGTGCATTATGTAATTGTATAATATTTAGTTTTTTTTCCTGTTTTTACAGTTGAATGTCTCAATCAAAATCACAAGTGTTCAAATTACCTCTTTCACAGATATCCCTAATTGTTCTTATCGAAAAACATTCCAAATAGTCATCAAACAATCACACACTTTTAAACATTGCTGTGATTATAGTTAGAGTACTCACCTTATGGTGCCGTGAGATCGTGTCATGACAAAAATGCTGTCACTTTTATCATTTTTTTATAACATCAGAATCTGTCATACAACATAAAACATCGAATCTATCATACAACATAAAACACCATTTCTCCTATTACACCATCTCCGGTGCTATAGGACACTTATGAACCCTACAGTTCTTTTTTTCATTTATTCAAATAAAACAACACATTAAACTAAAACTAAAATTTCCTTAATTAAAAATAAAGATACATTAAATTAAAGACAATTTAGTGATCAAGGTTCCATAAATGCTCAATGATATCATGTTGAAGGTCGTTGCGCACATTTTGTAACACCCCCAAAATGGGTCGAGAAGCAGATTGATTGATGTATTGTAGAAAAGAATAAACAAGTAGGTTGGTATACATGGTTCTATTTAATTAATGTTTTTGGTTTATATGTTGTTGTATTAGTAATTTTACTAATTTAGTATAGAAAATTTTGGTGGTACATTGCCTACAATTTTTCAGTTTCATACTCTATTAGTCTCTAAATTTTTTGCAAATATATTTTGTCTTTAGTGTCTAATTTGATAACTAAACATTGTTCGCATAGAAAAAGTACTTCATATTTGATATGGTGATTTGAAAGTCAAAGATATGGTGATTTGATAGATGATGTGCACTGTGCAATTGTTAAGGAAGAAAATATGAGATAGTAAGGATGGGTGTCAGGTAGTACGTAGTAGTCACTATGGTAGAAAGGAAAATGAATGTGGAAAAGAAAGTATATATGACATGATCTATTTAAACTGTAATCTTATAAATAAATATGGAAACAATATATTTGTGTACTCTTAACTTCGCATGGTAACTTAAACCTTTGACTTATGAAGAGAAAAAGAAAGTTTGCGGTGTCAATAAAGAAAAAAAAAGGATATGGTAATTTGTTTGATATCTTTTTACAAATATGTTTGTAGATATCAAATTTGCAACCGAAAGTTTTGATATCTTTTTAAAATAATTGTATCATGTATTGTCAATGTAAACATATATACTGGAGTAGTATAAGTTTCTCATATATAAACAAATGTGTAAGTTTTGCAAGTTTGTTTATGTTTTATTGTTCAATTATATAAAGATTAACAACACGTATCTTTGTTGTTAAAAAATAATCTTAATATAGTTTTCCAAGTACTTTCAATGTTTCAATAAAAACGACTAGAAAAACCTTTGATTTTCACCAAAATTGATTCTGGTGCATCGCACGGGTTTGAACGAATCGTTAATCTTAAAAACTATGATTATTGGAAAAGCCATGGGGGGCAGTTTCCCCCTCCTATTTACTACATGGATCCGTCCCTGTATATATATTAGTATTAGACTATTAGTATTGTATTTGTTAACTTATCTTGCGCTGATAAATACTAACACAAAATGAAAATGTTTTGGCTTTGTGTTTGTATAGTTATATGAAAGATAAGGAGTGAAGAAAATTGTTTAAACAATTTTACGTGTCAAGCATCTACCCTTTTGCTATATTAAGAAACCTTTCCTCACTAGGGGTGTGTTTGGCAAAAATAACTGTTGTTGGAACTGGAGATGGAGCTCGATATGGAGATTATAAAAAGATATTATTATTATAAGCTACATGAAGTAACATTTAATTTTAAGAGATTATGAAAGATTATAAAGCTCTGCCAAACGAAGCTATAATTTTAAGTAGCTTATTTTTTTCAAAAAATAATCACAAATCTTATCATAGCCTGGTTGCCAAACATAGCCATGTAAAAAGTTTCGATGACATAACGTACAATAAGAGTCTATACCGGCCTAAAACACAAACGTGTATAAAATATGTTTAAAACTAATGCCCATATTGGTTGTAAAGGCTGAATTGTTGCCATTCAAATGAATGTCGATTGATCGTTTCAAACTTTTGGCATAAAACAAATAACTGTATTGTGTGTGTACAAACTGAACAAGGACGAGTTGATAAAAAGGTTGTTACAATTATGTGTGGAAATTTATAGTTCAATAGGGTTCATTTCATGACCGGTTAAGGGGACTGGAGGACGAGTGTACTTCCATAGGCCACAGAACACTCAAATTTGATAGTGGTTAATAGGGAATTCATATATCTGATGATCTTTACTGAGTTGGCTCTTTAGTGAGTAACTCTAGACTGAAAGATAGTCATCAGTCTGATGGCTTCAGCTTTGGACTCCCTGAGGAGTAAGCTAAAGGATACCATCAGGGAGTAATCCATCAGAGGATGTATCCTCAGCGGGTTAACTCATCAGTGGGTTTCTTCAGTCTGAACCCTCAGCGGGTATGCTCCTCAGCAGGTTGGCTAAAGGTTCAGGACACTGAAGGAATAACTCATTGGAATGAATTCAATGACTTGTAACTGATTTCACTAGGTTAATTGGCAAGTTACAATTGCATTTAATGACCATATTAATTTGGTCATGTAACCACTAACTCCTTAAATCAAGGGATACAGTTATGGAAGAGATTTTATCTCCTATAATCTCTCATAACTCCTTTTGAAATAGGGTTTTTGAGTATTCGCCTCATAATAGGAGATCACATTTGCTGTGAAAGATAGTGTGAAAAACATACAAAAAACATAAACACTTAGAGCGCAAGGGTTATTTATTTGTGCCTAATTCAATAACAAACATTTGGTCTTATCTCAAGTAGATATTCATGATACCCTGACAATAAGGTCGAATAGTTTACTTTGGAAAGTGATAACACGATTCCAAGTGATATCCGATAACCATTCATTTGGTAATTAGTTAGGCTATTGATTATCTTAACCATGTTCTAGGATACCACAACAACCAATCAAAGTAAACAATTTATGAAAACAATGGTGGCAGTTCCGCTATGAAACAATGGCTTCAAACCTTTGTCAGCTGACAAAGTTTGAAAGGGTAGACTTTAGGAGATGGCAGAAGAAGATGCACTTCTTGCTTTCTAGCATGAGTGTGGTGTATGTGCTGACTACTCCTATGCCTGAAGATGGTGGTGATAATCCAACCGTGGAACAAGTCAGGAAAAGGGCCAAGTGGTTAAGTGATGACTATGTCTGCAGAGGTTTAATCCTCAATGGTATGTCTGATCCTTTGTTTGATATTTACCAGAATGTTGAATCTTCCAAAGAGCTATAAGATTCCTTGGAGGCCAAATATATGGCTGAGGATGCATCAAGTAAGAAGTTCCTTGTTAGTAATTTCACAAATTACAAAATGACTGATTCAAGACTAGTCTTGGAACAATACAATGAACTTCTTGGTATATTTTGAAGATTTACACAACATAAAATAAACATGGATGAGGCCATTCGGGTCTCTTGTATCATCGATAAACTCCTTCCTTCTTGGAAAGATTTCAAGCATACCTTAAAACATAAAAATTAGGAGTTAACTCTTGTTGAGTTGGGCAGTCATCTGCACATTGAGGAGTCCCTCAGGGTGCAGGTGTAACACCCCCAAAATGGGTCGCATCGGAAATATGTCCGAGAGTGTTACTTCATAATACAACAGCACAAGATATGAGAGAACGACCTTCAAATGAGTCGTTTGAAAAGTAATCTTGTTGATTTTCTTAAAATTGATATAACATTTGTCCCATAATTGCATCACAATTAAAAGCTTGAAAGTATACAACGAGATTTAATCATTTGAATGCAAGTAGAAATCCATGAATGAAATCTTGTAACGTTTAGACTCCAATGCACATCAGTTAAGTCAAGTAGCTTGTTCACCTGAGAAAATACATGCTTAAAAGTGTCAACATAAAGTTGGTGAGTTCATATGTTTATGCAAGTATAAATGTAAACCACAAAACTATATATATAAATTTACTATGTTACAAGTCCCGCCCATACAAGACTTGCAACGCATAAACTTAAATATATAGGTTTTCTTAAAATGCGTATAACCACAAACCACACAAAATGCATTTGTTAAAATGTTGAAATCCGAGATTTGCAAAGTATGCATGACTATTTCAATCCTTAAATATTCACAAAAGTGTAAGTCGAAATCATAGTTTTGTAAAGTATGCATGACCATTTTCATCCTTAAATAATAACAAAAAGGTACGTATGTATTGGACCGCAAGATTTCCAAGTATGATAAAGTAATGTGCACATTATCACGAAAAGTAAGTTCATTATTTCTATAACGCTGAGGCTCAAACATGTCAGTATGCCACTTTATTTAAGGCACAATAAGAGTTCACGTATATGTAGTCCAATGCTCCGACCTGGTATAACGTTCGTTAGTTCGATCTCAAACTAGTGAGTGCTAATCACCCGAACGGGGGTAGTCACTCCCCAAATAGATCTATTTTATAACACTCGCGCTTACCAGCAGTAATTAACAGCTAATTTTACTTCGGCAATTCGTAATTAGTTCAAAAGTAAAGTTGTTGTGTCCATAGTTGTAAATAAGAAATGTATCTTAACCCGAGATAAGTAAATGAGTATGTAAACGAGTTTGTAATCAATCATGTAAATGAGTTGTAATCAATCATGTAAATGAGTTGTAATCAATCATGTAAATGAGTTTGTAATCAATCATGTAAATGATTTTGTAAACGTTCATGTAAATGAGTTTGTAATCAAGTTATGAAAACATGTACGTAACTATTTGTAAATGCGCATGTATTCTCACCCCAAAGATGATAAAGTATATGTAAAACGAGTAAAATGTGGGGCTATAAACTCACCTCAAGTAATAGTAATATTGGCAATGAAAAGTAAGCACGGCAAACGATGCACGAAAACTTTTACCGCAACCAAAAATAGTAATGCTTTTAGGATAATAAAAACTAGTGTGCAATAATGCAAATGCTTAATATCAGTCATATATCACCCATACACAGTTGCGCTAAAGTTCTATAAGTTAAACGCAGATTTTGGAGAAGTGTAATATTTATTTTTACATTTTCAAAAGTGCCAAATATTTACGAGTTACCTACTTCACTAACAGATAACTCCTTTGTTACAACACCTAAAAATACGAGTCTAGAGTTTCTGAAAACTAAGAGTTATGTATTTTTAAAAGTTAGTTTATGAATTCATCCATCTCAGACTCCAACTGCCTTAAAAACAGCGTCCAAACATGCTGGTCGCGAAGATTGACCGTTTCCAGACTTGGTAAATAATTCAGGTTTATTTCAGCATGAAATAGCTGTGAGGTCAGACTTTTGGTAGACGATAACTTTCTCATATGAACGCTTTTTCTGGTGATTCAAGTGGCTGTGGAAATCCACCTGGTTCGTCTACAAAAACCTTAACTACCACATAGTCTAATTCTATCTGCAAAGGTCTTGAAATCGCGTCTAAAGTATGCTACCCGAGACATTTTATTCTTTTTGACAGCTTATATGTAATTTTGCAGATTTTCATTTAGTCGTATCTTACTCGTCCGATGTCTGTTTTTGGTGATTTAAATTGCTAAATTCACATCATAGTGTCCTTTACAAACCCCACTACTGCCTCGACCCTCAAACCCAGTCTAGAGTGGTCGTGGTAAGCCTCAAAGTTACCCATTTTGCAATTATCATCAATTTTTCAAAGTTACCCATGTTACCATTTGGTCTAGATTTCGAACATGACATCTATGGGACTTTAGAATAAGGTGTAGTAACAGGGTCTTAAGCTAAAAATTCATTTAAATTTGATTTTCACAAGTATGCGCATATATTAAATACCTATGTATTTTCGTTCGTATAATACCAAAATACATCCACGGGTTTTAGTTTTCATTCACAAGTTATTTCTAATGTCTAAGTGTGGTGTCAAGGAGCTAAATCCCACGCATGTTAAGTTTAAAAGAAATGAATACCAATTCGTGTACACTACATCAGGTAGTTTTACATATTTCATTGGAAAATGTGTTTTATGCAACGTTTAAGTTACTGTGATATAGGATGCATATACTATGATATGTAGAGCACCAAAATAAGTATGAATAAGTATAGATAAGCTCACTTGAAGATGGATATGTTTTTCGAAGTGTAAACCGAAAACCCAATCGTGAAAACCCTAATTATATATGCAAACCCAAGTAAGCTTCCACCACTCTAACCTTGTATACCCTTGACCCAAATAAGCTTTGAATAAACTATGAGATAAATCTTAAAGAAATTTTGTATCCTAAGGGGACCGGCATAGAAACCATAGTATATGCCAACTCTGATCATGCGAGAGATTATGTGGATCAAATGAAAGGTAAATGTTGCTTTATTTATAGATAACATGGTCATTAAGTTAAGGGTGCATGATAGTTTGAGCTAGATTATTTATAATACAAAAGGGTGTCTTCTCTTACATAGTGGCATGGGATTTGATTAGTACAAGAGCTGGAAAAACACATTACTTGTTGAGTTGGTCATAACCACTAGTTTATGTGTTTGTTATAATGGTTAAACACAAATAACAATCTATAGAGTGGCTTGGTATTAGTTTAATAAGCTAGTTTTTTATTAGGGGATGGGAAAACATGACAATGAAGTGACTAGCCAGTAAAAGCATGGTGTTGTCGTTGAATGGAAGAAAAAGGACAAGAAAGGTAGCTACCTTACAACCTTAGTAATACCCTTTGTATATTGTGTCTTTTGCATGGTAATCTTAAAAATAGTCAACTCTTGTATTAGGATATTTTTTTGTGTAGGTATGCATATGCATAAATAAATAAAGTAGTATAAGATTTATTTGGTTTTCTTGGTCTACTCGTGTAAGTGAAGAGGGAGGTAGAAGTAATTTGTTTGAATTGTTGATGTACATAAAGTTTCGTGTACAAGTTTAGGCCTTGTAGCTATAATATGTATGTATGTATGTAAGGTTCAAAATGCCAAAACGTAAACGTTTTACGTAAAACTCGCAAAATAAAATATGAAAACTTATAAATTATCTTCGTAATAATTATATAACACTTATATGACGTAAATTTTTATTTGTTAAATGCCGGTTTACGTTAATTGTTAGATTTTTTGTTTACGCGATTTAACTAAACGGTTGAAATTTAAAAGTAAACGCGTAGATGTTTAAAATAAATCTTTTTGAGTTTATTGACGTAAAATGACCTGAAAATGTGAATTGTTAAAATGTAGATAACTTAAAATTTAACTTGCTAAGTGTAGGTCATATATAATAAATGTAGAGTAACTTTCTCTAAACATGATAGTGAAATCACTAAGGATGGTAAGGTTATAGGTAGAGCTATAAGGAAGAAAGGCTTATATGTGATGAAATTAGGAAATAAGCCGAAAGATAAAATTTGTCTTGCAATGATTGATGAAAACTCCACTTTGTGGCATAGGAGATTAGGTCACGCTAATATGCGTCTCATTCAATCATTAGCCTCTAAGGAACTAGTTAGAAATTTACCTAAGCTTAAGTTTGATCAATACTTTTGTGATGCTTGTAAAATTGGAAAACCAGCTCACGCTAGTCACAAAGCTAAGAATATGGTCTCAACGACTAGATGCTTAGAAATTCTTCATATGGATCTCTTTGGTCGGTCCATCCATCGTACGGAGTTACCGAGGAAACCTCTACACCTTAGTAATAGTAGACGACTATTCTAGGTACACTTGGACAAGATTCCTTAGAAATATAAACGAAGCCTTTGAACTATTTGTAAAATTTAGTAAGAAAATACAGAACCAATCAGGATGTTCTATAGTGTCAATTAGGACGGACCACAATAGGGAATTTGATAATGAAGTGTAATTTGGAGATTTTTTGTAATGCCAATGGTATTACACACAACTTTTCGGCTCCACGCACTCCACAATCAAATGGCGTTATAGAAAGGAAAATTAGGACACTACAAGAAATGACTAGAACCATGTTGAATGAACAATCGTTACCATAAAAGTTTTGGGGTAACGCCGTAGATACTTCAACCAATATCCTAAACCGAATCCTGGTTAGAGCCTTATTAGGAAAAACACCTTATGAACTTTTGAGAGGTAGGAAACCTACTCTTGGTTACTTTAAAGTGTTTGGAAGCAAGTGCTTCATCTTAAACACTAAAGATTACCTCACGAAGTTTGACCCAAAAGTCATACGAAGGTATCTTTTTAGGTTATTCCCAAAATAGCAAAGCCTACATCATCCTTAACAAACACACCATGAAAATCAAAGAATCACTCAACGTGACATTCGATGAAACTCCTCCACCTTCTAAGACATCACCCTTGGTGGATGATGACTTAGATAAAGAAGAAGCAATTAAGGTTACCGAAAAGAAAAACTTAGAAAAAGACATTAAGGATGATACTTTAGAAATTGACTAAGTAGTCAATATTAAGGAATCTATAAACCATCCTTTAGAAAATGTCATAGGAAACCTTAACCAAAGAACTCTTAGGTCTCAAGCCCAAAACCAAAGTAACTTCTTTTGTTTTATATCTATTATAGAACCTAAGAATGTGAATGAAGCCTTAAAGGATGAATGTTGGATAATCGCTATGCAAGAAGAATTAAATCAATTCGTTGCAAATGATTTTTAGGAGTTAGTACCGCAACCTAAGAATATGACAATCATAGGAACTAAGTGGGTGTATAGAAATAAGTTAGACGAGAATGGTATTGTTTCTCAAAATAAAGCTAGGTTAGTCGCCCAAGGTTATAATCAACAAGAGGGCATCGATTATAATGAAACTTATGCCCCAGTTGCTAGATTAGAGTCTATTAGGATATTATTAGCCTATGCTTATGCCTTAGATTTTAAATTATTCCAAATGTACGTCAAAAGTGCATTCCTGAACGGTTTCATCAATGAGGAGGTATACGTGGCACAACCTCCGGGATTCATTTACTTCGAAAAACCGGATCATGTTTATAAACTCAAGAAAGCTTTATATGGTCTTAAACAAGCACCCAAAGCTTGGTATGATAGATTAAAAGCTTTTCTTATTAAACATGAATACAACATGGGAATGGTAGATGACACTCTTTTTACAAAGAAGAAAAGTTCAAATAGACATCGTTCAAATATATGTCGATGATATATATTCGGTTTGATATTGTCAAAGAACATGTGCTGATGATTTTGCCAAAATATGCATGCCGGAATTCATGATGAGCTGATGGGTGAATTAACTTCTTCTTGAATACCAATAAAACAAATGAAAGTGGAATTTCTTTAATCAATCTAAATATATAAAGGGAATGCTTAAGAAATTTGGCTTGGAAAATTCTAAGCCAATGAAAACCCCCATGTCCTCGGATACTATACTCATGAAAGACGAAGAGTGTGAGTCGGTAGATAGTACCAAGTATCAAGGATGTGAGGTGTTTATTACCTAACGGCGAGTATGGCTGATATCATGCTTAGTGTGTCGCTTTGTGCTATGCTTCCAAAGAGGAAACCAAAACCTCTATCTTGAAGCGGTTAAGGTATCTTCCGATACATTAAAGGCACTACGCAATTAAGTTTATTCGGTATCTAAGTGGGACCGGCATATAGAATCCATAGGATTGGCCGCTATGATCATGCGGGAGATTATGTGGACCGAAAGAGCACTAGCGGTATTTGTATGTTCGTGGAATGTTGTCTAACATCTTGGTTCTCGAAGAAACAAACAGCTCTTGCTATATCCACGACTGAGGCCGAATACGTAAGCGCTGACAAGGCATGTCAATAAGCATTATGGATGAAACAAACTCTCGTCGACTATGACATTCGACTCGACGACGTCCTAATCTTGTGCGACAATAAAGGCGCGATTGACCTTAGCAAAAACATGGTGCAACACTGATATGTGTGAAAACACATATCAATTTTATATCAAAAATAGCCCTAAAAAGACAAAATTATGCTTTAAATGCTTGAATATTGCTTGTTTTGTCTTTTTGATTGTGTAGGTACGGATAAAGCAAAAATCATAAAAAAACGGTCAAAACCGGACAAACACGAACACGGGAACGAAAGAGCACGCAAAGAGCCGGGAGAAAACTACCAAAAGTCAAACCATAGTCAAACTTCAGTCAACTTGGTCAACCAAAGTCAAGGTACAAAAAGACAAAAATCTCAAAAATGACTAAATCAGTCCTCAAAAAATCCAAAGTTACAAGAATGGTCCTTAAAAGTTAAAACCATATGCGGTTTATAAAACCTCTAAACAAAACAACCCGTTAACCCTTCACCCATAAGTCCAAACCCCGGCCCAAATTCCATGGCCTATTCCTTTTATAAAACCCAAGTCAGCCCCGGGTCAAACAAACACAAACGCACCCTTATAGTATAAAAGAAGCGGGAAAAGTTGTTTGTTACTGTTCACCCGTCTCCTTCGTTTAACCACATGGATAAAATCAAAGGGCAAATCTTAATTGAGGGCTAGATTGGGTAATTCAAGTGGTATGGCACACGTTGGCAGAGTTATTACATCATCAAGCCCTCTAATTGGTCAATCCCAAGCAAGCAAGGATCACGGCTATGTGAAGAAAGCACAAAGGAATGAAGTTTTCACACTATTTCACTCACAAAATAAACACACAAGTGTCACATCACGGAATTGCCACGGTTGGAATATATGTGATCACCACTTGTGATCAACGGATGAAATAGAGTATCCAATGATTGGATTTGATCAAAGGGCCAAGAAAGAGAGAGCGTGTAACTGAATTTGCATCTGGAAGCTTCATCAACTGGCTATATTAAGCCTTCATCCTCACACACGAGAGCATCTTTCTTTTCTAGTTTTTAGCTTAGATTTTAAAATAATTTTAGCCTATGTAATGTTAGGTTTTAAACATTAGCTTTTTAATTTCAGTCAATGTAATTCAGCTTTAAAATCTTGTAATTTTCTAGTTAATGAAATCAAGTTTTCCTTTAATAAATTTTGTCATAAGCTCTTAAAAAGCTCAAGTGTTTGTGTATTGTTTGATAAGCTCATCACAAGCTCTCACAAGTCTCTAAGCTTGTGATTGAGCTCAATTGTTCCTTTAATCTACTTAAACCTTAAAATAAGCTTAAATACCCTTGCTGTTTGAATTATGGACTTAAGGAAGGGAAGCTTAAAATGGAAGAGACTTCCAAAGACTTTTACTAGCTTATCCAAAAGGATAAGCTAGAGCTGTAGACAAAGCTCTTTGAGCACTACTACCTTTGTTTAGCTAAGGCAGTTTGTAAGTCCTCTTTTATTATTTATGTCTTTAAATTTCTTAGTGTAATCTAGCTTATTTTGCTTAATTGGTTGCTATTTCATGCTTAAACTTGTCTTATTTAGCTTATTGAACTTGTTTTATAATTTGTTTTAGGATTTAGTAGTATAGATTTTAGCTTTTCATAATTTGTCTTTACAATCACTAAAAAAAAATAAAAAATAAGTAGTTTAGCTTTTAGCTTGTTAGTCTTGCTTATTATTTGCTTAAATTAGCTCAATAGGGTTGTTAGAAGCTTATAAGAATCTGATATTCAAGATTGGATCATTAAATTTCTTTTAGATAAGCTAAAAATGGGTTTAATGATTTTAAAGGGTGTTTGGCATAGCAGTACTAACTACAAAGTTGAGTATGCTAGTGGCCTTGTGGTCGTTTGTGTTTGATTTAAAACTCAAAATTAGGTTTGTTTAAGCTACTTTTATAAGTTAGATTAGTGTTAGTTGAGTTTGCATAAGTTAGACTCATAATAGTTCAAATCTGTCAAAATTCATTTGCATAATTAGCTCAGATCTTTTCTAGCATTATTCATTGTTTCTCTTGCCTTAGATTTGAGTTTTTAGCTTGTTAAAATTATGTCAATTGTTCTGAATCAATAGGTTTTGAGTTTTGGTTCTTATGCTTGTCAACTGCATCAGCAGTTAAATTGAACAAACTGTCAATTTTAAGCTCAAGTTTCATTAGGGTAATTTAGCTGTTAGCTTTTGATTTTCAGATAATAGATAGCTTATAGGCCATAGTTTAGATATTTACAATTAGTTTTAAATTTCTAGCTTATTTTGTCATTAAAACTTAAGCTGCAAATTTGCCTTTTGTCTTTTTGTTAAGTAAAAACTCAGCACATGTTGAGCTTGCTGTTCTGTTTTCACAGTCCTTTATAATACAGCTCTTGTGCTTTTAAGCTCTTTTGAAAAGCATTTCCTAGTAGAATTTAAGCCAAGTTTTTAGAAAAACCAAGTTTTATTTTATAGAGTACTTATTTGCTAGCTTATTTTAAAGCTAAAAGTAGCTATTAGGGCCTGTTTGGTTTTTGGGTTTTGCATAAGTGCTTATTTAGTCTTTTAGCTTATCTCTTGCTTATTTTTAGTTCTGATAGTTCATTAGCTTAAATTTAGCATATTATAGCTTAATTAGTTTTAATTTAGCTTATTAAGTCTTCTTAGCTTAATTAGTTTAAGAAAAAAATAAAAAAAATAAGTTGTTAAGTAGTTTCTGTTAGTTGTATAAGCTGTTTAAGACTTAGTTAGTGTTTTTATAAAAAATTTTTTTATTAAAAAATGCTTATTTTCAAGGCTTAAGTGTGTGTGTTTTTTCTTTAAGTTTTAAAATAAAAAAATAGAGGGAAGTGGGAAAATCGGGGTGAGCAAGGCTCGAACCCCGACCTCAACACTTCAACCATTTATAACACCACACACACCACACTCACTACCGATGTGCCCTTGGATCTTTTTAATAAGACTCTTGCACAATTTATCTTTTATACTCATTTTTTCCTTATAAGCTAATTAAGTTGTTTTAGCTTATTTCGAGGCTTATTTGATAAGCTGTGATTATAAGCTTATTTTTCCTAGGTTTCAAGTAGTTATTGACTAGTTTCTGTACTTTTTCTTAGAATTTTTATAGTTCGTTTAGTATTTTTAAACATTTATTTTCATTAAAAACTTTAAAAAATCATAAAAATAGAAAAATAATCAAAAAATATATAAAATTTTTTTAGAAAATTTTCTTTTATCATAAAGTTCATAGAAAAATTAGTTTTGCTTTCATAGGGTCTAATTTGCAAAAATTCAATTTTTAAAGAACGGAATTTGTCCCCGTTCTCTTTTTTCGTGTTTTAACGCTCATTTTAACTCCGTTTTTGTTCTAGTTTTCTTTAAACTTACTTTTTAGTCAAATAGAGTCCATTTAAAAAGAAAATTTTAAGTTAGGTTTAATTTTAGAAATTTAGAGTTTTTGACCTCCATTTAGGGGTCCTGTTTTGCGTTTTTAGTTAAATTTTGATTTCCCATTATTTGTCTTCATGCTTAATTGTTAGAGTTTATTAATTTTAATTTTTAAAAGTAGATAATGAAAAATAATATTTGTTTTCATTCAAATCATTATCCAAACTAGAACGTGGTTTCAATTTCACAAGTTGTTGGGGAAACGACCCGGGGAATCATACTTCCCGGATTATATATGTATTATATTATATATATTTGTGAAGATTTTCCTTTTTACCTTTGTCCTCAAGGGTAATTTGGTAATTTTCCATCATATTATATATTTTATAATTACGTATATATAGATTCTAACGAATCAATTTTTGGCGCCGTTGCCGGGGATTTGTGATTAAGATTCTCTCGTTTGAAGTTTGTTGATCGTGATTTGAAGACCCTTTCATTTTTGAAAGTTTTGTTTTGTTAAAAAATAATAAAAATATATAAAAAAAATATTAAAAAAAGTAAAAAATATTTTTCCTTTCTTTTATTATAATTATCATATAAAAAAATCAAAAATATAAAAAATTATCCATAATAAAAAAAACAAAAAAAAAAAAATAACACGTTGGTAATGAAGCCAACAACTACTACCTTCAATTTAGGTATTATCCCATTAGTAAGTTCCACAACTCGAATCAAAGATTTAAAATTGCTGTGTTGTCATTTACGAAATACGGCTCACCTTTAAAAAGTAAAAATTTTAAGAGCTACCGTGAAGTAATATGATTATTTGGTTTAGTTGTCGATCTGTTATCCTGTTAAATAGTTTGTTTAAATAAAAATAAAAAATATATATATATATAATAATAATAAAATTAAAAAAATAAAAAATTAGTTTAATTTTTCTTTTTCTACTTTGTGCATGCGCACTCGTTCTCAAACCCGCAACCGTAACCGTCAACAACAAAGCCAACCGGCTGTTGTTCAACCATTTCATTTAGAAGAACCTTTTGTTAATCCTCCATTAGTTCCGATGGCTGATAACCGGACTATGGCACAATTGCTCCAAGCACCCACCGAGGGGTACGAGGATGCAATTGTAATTCCCGAAATCAATGCTAACTTTGAGTTAAAGCATGGTTTGATCAATCTTGTTCAAAACAAACAGTTTTTCGGACATGATAAAGAGGATCCACATGCTCACATCCGTTATTTCAATAAGATTACTTCAACAATGAGATTCCCGGACATCCCGAGCACGTCAATTAAGCTTATGCTTTTTCCGTTTTCTCTTGAAGGTTCAGCCCGATTTTTTGCGGCTAGAAAAAAAAGAACCTCCCTCGATCATTTGACATAGGGATGATCTTGTTTCAAAATTAATTTAATCACTTTTTCCTCCTTCAAAAAAGACATATCTTCGTGAAATACGAGATTTCAACAAAGATTTGACGAATCGTTTTATGAGGCTTGGGATCGATTTAATGACCTTCTTCAAGCGTGCCCACATCACGAATTTTCAGAACTACATCAATTAGATACGTTTTACAATGCTTTGAATGCTAATGATCAAGATTCGTTGAATTCTGCTGCGGGTGGAAACTTTTTGGATAAGATGCCTCGTGAATGCTTGAGAATTATCGAGAGTAAATCCAAGGTTCGTAATTCACGAAACAAGGCAGTCGTTGCTAAAGTGAGTTCGAATTCATCTACTCCCGGAATTTCACCAGATGTTGGAGTTTCTGAACTTAAGAATATGATGAAGACATTGCTATCGAACACAACAAACAGCCAAGCTTCCCGCACCGTATAAAGCGGTCTGTAGCATAGTTGTGAACCTTGTGGGGTTTTTTTTCTTTAGAAACTGTCCAGCCACCGATGGCAACGTTTGAATGTTACATTCAAGAGTACGTTTCACAAGCTGCTGTAGCCAATGTAATCATGGAAATACAATTCTAAACCTCGCATGGTATGCAAATCTATCGACCTCCTGGTTTTCTTCCGATTCAAAAACAATCAAAAACCGTTTTCAATCAAAATCAAGGAAATTAATTTCAACCAAAATCGAGGAGGAACCAAATTTAATCAAAACCGTTTTGAAATAATATTTTAATCAAGGTCAAGTTGTATCAACCTCCGACTAGTCAACCACAAGTGTACTAAGCTCAACATTATCAAGCCTACATTCTCAGCAAATACAAGGTGTTTCAAAGCCGATTTTCGAGAAATTATGTATCAAAGCTTATGATGCAGTGTTAAGGAATTATGCAAATCAAGGCCAAAGGTTTACAAAACCGATGACAATATTTACGGAAAAGCTTTCTAAGTTCGTATATTCCAATTACCGCTTCGTCTTCGGAATTCAGGTTCTCTTCCAAGTAACATTAGTTACTAACCGAAGGAGACATTGAAGGTAATTACTACAAGAAGTGTACTGCTTATCTACAGTGGACCTACGATTCCCCCCCCTACTCTTCTCTAAAGTAGTGGGAACGTTTTACGAGGTGACAAAGGGACCGGTTTTCTTACTAATAACGGATATTACGGAAGACGTCCAACCTCGGTCTGTCAGTTGAAAAACAAAATCCTAGTTTCTGTTCAGATGATGTGCTCCAGTTAGTGCACGATGCCTAAACCCAAAACCGTCAATTCCTTATCCTTCAAGGCGAAATGATGAGAGGCACCGTGAGAATGCTAATGAACAAAAAGAGAAATTCTACGAAATCTTTAAAGATATGAGTTTCGAAATTAGTTTCATGGATGCTTTGACTCTAATGCCCAAGTTTGCTTCAACTCTTAAAGCCTTAATTGGAAATAAAGAAAAGCTTAGTGAGATGGCTAGGACACCTTTGAACGAACATTGCTCGGCGGTCATATTAACAGTTACTCAAAAAACTTGGTGAACCCCGGCAGATTCTTATTCCATGTAATTTTCGGAATGGATGAGTGCTTAGCCTTGGCCGATCTTGGCGCTAGCATAAATCTCATGCCATTTTCCGTGTGGAAAAAGCTTAACCTTCCAGACCTGACTCCAACGTGCATGACACTAGAACTAGCGGACCGTTCGATCTCACGACCAATTGGTATTGCTAAAGATGTCAACGTTAAAGTTGGTGTATTCCAGTTTCCAGCCGACTTTGTGGTCGTAGATTTTGAACCAGACCCTTAAGTACCTCTAATTCTAAGGAGTGGTTTTAGACCAGTCGTGCTTTGATAGACGTGTACGAAGGGTGGGAATTGACCCTTAGAGTGATAAGGATGGCATTACTTATTACCTTGATCAAACTTCAAGATACTCGGTTAATTATAATGATATGACGACAAATCGAATCGACGTTGTTGAATTAGCTTGTGAAGAGTATTCTCAGGAAGTTCTAGGATTTTCAGACGTGATCGACAGTGGCAATCCCACTCCCGGATATGACCCGATAGTTTCAAATTCTTCTCCGACTCTCACTCCTTTCGGGGATAGTGATTTTCTACTTCTAGAAGAAGCTGATGCTTTTCTTGCTCTAGCCGACGATCCCAACTTCAAGGAAGTTGATGATCATATTATGACCAGAAGGGGGACATTCTTATTCTCGAAGCACTCCTTAATAGTGATCCTTCACCACCTCTGAACCAAGGAAATTATTTGCCAGAAATCAGAAAGGAACTTAAAATTTGTGAAGCCAAAACTGCCAAATCTTCAATTGATGAACCTCCTGAGGTTGAACTTAAGGACTTACCGCCTCATCTCGAATATGCATTTTTGGAAGACAACAACAAGTTGCCGGTCATAATTGCCAAAGATTTGAGTGTCGATGAAAAGACCGCTCTCATAAAGGTTCTAAAGTCCCGAAAGCAAGCAATTGCTTGGAAACTTTCTGACATAAAGGGTTAGTAACCCAGAATTGTGTTTTCCTAAAATTCTAATAGAAAAGGACTATGAACTAGCGGGCCAACATCAGAGAAGGGTTAATCTAAAGATCCATGATGTCATTAAGAAAGAGGTTGAAAAACTTCTTGATGCTGGATTGATTTACCCAATCTCGAATTGTCCTTGGGTAAGCCCAGTGCACTGTGTGCCAAAGAAAGGAGGTAGACGTAGTGACCAATGAGAAATTGAGTTGAGTACCAATAGACTTATGTAACGGGATGGCGAGAGTTTTTATTGATATCGCCAAGTTAGAACGAAAGCACCAGAAAGGACCATTTCCCTTTGCCGTTTTATGGATCAACGTCTTGAGAGCTCGCATGGAAATGATACTATTGTTTCCTTGATGGTTTCTCAGGTTATTTTTCAAATACCATATCCATCGAAGATCAGGAAAAAACCACATTCACCTGCCCATACGGAACGTTTGCTTATCGCCGTATGCCTTTTGGCTTATGCAATGCACCAGGCACGTTCCAGAGGTGTATGATGGCCATATTCTATGATATGATTGAAAAGACAATGGAAGTTTTCAGGGATGACTTTTTAGTTTTTAGAAATTATTTCTCTACGTGCCTTTCCAATTTATAGAGAATGCTTAAACGGTGTGAAGACACTAACTTGGCTCTAAATTGGGAAAAAGCATTTTTATGGTGAAAGAAGGACATTCGTACTTGGACTCATAATTTCAACGAACGGATTAGAAGTCGACAAAAGCCAAAATAGACGTCATTGCTAAGTTACCTCACCCAACTACCGTCAAAGGTATTAGGAGTTTTCTCGGACATGCAGGTTTTTACCGTAGATTTATCAAGGACTTTTCAAAGATTTCTCGACCCATGACACATCTCCTTGAGAAAGACACTCCTTTTATTTTCTCAGAGGAATGCATTCAAGTTTTTCAGACCTTAAAGAAGAAATTAACCGAAGCTCCAATTCTGATTGCTCCAGACCGGGACCAGCCCTTTGAGCTTATGTGAGATTGCTAGAGACGATGCATAGGTGCGGTTCTGGGCAACGAATTGAGAGCACTTTAGGCGATACATTATGCAAGAAAAAAACGTATGACGAGGCAGGAAAGATCGAACTACACACAACAGGAAAAGGAAATGTTGGCTGTGGTGTACGCTTTGAAAAAATTTCCGGTCATACCTCATCATGAATAAAAGCATAGTGTATGACGGACTTTCTGCCATTTAAGTACCTTTTTGCATACATTATGGCAAAGCAAGATTGCTAAGATGGGTTCTACTCCTTCAAGAATTTGATTTTAAAGTAATTGATATGAAGGGAGCTGAGAACTACGCAGCCGATCATTTGTCCCGATTAGAAAACCCGTATGAAAATGTTTTTGATCCAAAGGAAATTAATGAAAATTTTCCTCTCGAAACACTTAATATGGTGACTTTTTGTGGTGACCAAGTACCCCGTGGTTTGCCGATTATGCAAATTACCACGCGGGGAATTTCATTGTCAAAGGAATGTCAACTCAGCAGAAAAACAAATTTTTCAAAGATGTCAAACATTATTTTTGGGACGACCCTTTTCTATTCAAAACTGTCGCAAATCAAAGTGATCGGCGAGTGTTTCAGGCACGGAAGCTGTTCGACATTCTTACAGCTTGCCATAGTGGATCCCAACGAATGGACATTATGGTGTCCAAAAACTACAACGCCAAAAGGTTTTTGACTCTGGTTTCTATTGGCCCACAATTACAAAGATGCCCATGAGTTAGTCAAAAACTGTGACTCATGCCAGCGTCAGGGAAAAATTTCACAACGTGATGAGATGCCACAAAATTCTATCCAAGTGTGTAAAATCTTTGATGTCTGGGGCATAGACTTTATGGGACCATTTCCATCATCAAGAGGAAATAAGTACATACTCGTAGCTGTTGATTATCTTTCAAAATGGGTCGAAGCCAAGGCACTCCCCACAAATGATGCTAGAGTTGCTAGTTAGTTTTTGAAATTCTTTTTGCCCGATTCGTACACGGAGTTATTATAATGCGATCATGGGACCTATTTCTGTATGAAAAAATTTCTCAGTAATGTATAGTATGGGGTCACTTCATAGTTCTTTTACTAGCCTTACACCCTCAAACGATTGGTCAAGCCGAGTGTCGAATCGACGGTTTAAAAAAACGTATTTTTAGAAAGATAGTTGTAGATAAACCGTGCCTCATGGGTCCGATAGGTGGGTCTTGATGACGCTCTGTGTGTATTTCGTATAAACCGCTATAAGAACACCCAATTGGTGCATACCTTCAAGCTTGTGTATGGAAAGCGTGTATTACCTATCGAATTAGAGCATCGGAGCATTACTGGCTTTAAAACATGGCCTCACCAACCTCTCCTTTATCACCTCTACATTAATAACTACCCATCCTTTAGTTAAAGCATCTCCTAGACATCAAGAATCAACTAGTCTAGCTATAGTTTAGAATGTTTCTTTATGTTATGCCTTTATGCTTAATTCCTAGTCTTGTAATATTCATACTCTTCTAGTATGAATTTAATCTATTATGAATGAATTAATTTCTATTATTATGGGTGAATTGAATAAATTATTTAAATGGCTACTTCTCTTCTACATAGCCATAAATATTTGTCGTAATTATTGCTACTTGTTAGAAATATTTCTTGCACTTGTATTTCTAACTTGGTTTTGTAGCATAATACCATAAGCTCGATCCCTTGATGCCCCAAACGAGGGGGAGCTTACATCAAGGGAGAGTCTTGGCATCGTCGATTTCTTTCATCTCTACTCGACGATCAACCTTTTTGAATTCGACAAAAAGGGGGAGAAATTGATTAAAACTCATTAATAACTTGCAAAATTTTGTTTTTATCTAAAATGAGTTTATATTTTGTCATCATCAAAAAGGAAGAGATTGTTAATACAAATAATGCCTAAAAACGTTATTTATACTTTTCGACTCCTCTACGTTTTGAAGATGACAAAATGTAAAAACGTCTACGATAAAAATAAACGTTTATGTGTTATTAATTATAGATTTCCATTTCTACGTAAATCACTTAAGGTATGTATAAACAAATCATTAAGCATGATTAGTGATCAAGAAAATATTTTTTCTTAAACCTTACATTTCTACAAAAGTATTTTTACAAAAAACAAAATATACAAAATATTTTTTAATATAAAAGAAATGTTTTATTTAATTATAAAAATTCAAATATGGTTTTCCCCCAAAATGGAAGGTTCCACACCAGATTTAACTCTACCCCACTAAACGAGGAAAAAGGGAGCGTCTACCTTAGGGGCGGCCCTTAATAGGAAGGAGGCCCTCGATATCATTGGGACCGCAGGACCGCCACAGAGAAGTTGGTTTTTTTCCTGGCTATAAATTACTGCACTATTCTCTGAGTTTTGATACCCTCTTTGCACGATTTTTCAGCTCTCTTATCTCTTTCTCTCTCTAAAACATTCTTTCTCTCTCTAAATCTTTTGATCACTAACACAGTTTAATCTTGTTTCAAGTGATCCAATCTCATCTTCTACCTTCCTCCTTCCTCTATCAAGTGCAAGAGAAGAACACACGTATTCACCAAGAAACGAAGTGTTATAGATTAGTGATTTCTTCTATCTTCTTCTAAGATCCAAACCTCTATTTTCTTGATCTTGTGTTTGTGTGTAAAATCGGATAGTGTATAAATCCGATTGTGTTGATTGTGTGTCGGTTAGTATTTTAGTCCTTAAAATACATTGTTGAAGTGGTTGTGTTAATACCCCCTAAAAACGTTTTTTCATTCATGCATAATGATCTCATGAACAAAATTCAAAGTACATAATTCATATGTATTTTTCAACATGTTTGGATGAGCAAAATTGAATTAAGGAGCGTTTGGGTCAACTCATAGGTTTTGTTTTTAGAGTCGAGTTAACTGGTACTCCACATTCTTTGCATATATGCACACACTAGGTATAAATTCTTGCTAGAATTACAAGTACATACTAATAAAATATGATATTATTCATTTCTTTTAGGTGACAATACCTCGTATCACCAGATTAGATCACCAAAACACTCGTAACTACATTCTAATCATATTTAATGAATTTGATCAACCACTTCAAAACACACTTAAACTCCTTGAAAAATGATACTTTCATGAGGGTCAGGTTGTATGTCAAAACTTTGAAAATATGAAATACAACAATGCCAAGTTTGAGTCTATTGGGTTTTAGTGTCTCATAAAAATAAAAGAACAAATTGTTCCTCGGTTTGTTCTTGAGTTCTATAGTCAACTTGAGTTTAACTATAATTCTGAAGGTCACATCGTTGTTCATTTTGTCATTCAAAATAAATCATTTTCCTTCACTCTCGAAGAGTTCGGTCATATTTTGAGGATTCCTTCTAAAGGTCACTGCTCATACTATGACAAGTGGTCACTTGACTACTTGGAGATTAGCACTCCCACAAAAGGTCATTATCAAACCACTCCTCCTTCCCCAAGTGTCATTAAAACCCTCATTTAAACTCCTCGACAAGGTCAAATAACTCGTATTCGTAACAAGAAAACCATTAATGTTGATGACAATGAAATTTTAAATCGTGAAATTCAACATCATATGAATTCTTAGGTCGAGATCATTCGTGAAAATGTATTCTGTCTAGGAGGTCATTGTGGTCATGTTCCGGCATGTCTATGTCATATGCTTTATTGCATTGAAACCTACACAAAGTACACTCTAGCATTTTTCATTCAAAAACAAATGGAAAGCATTCGAAATACACCTAAGGCAAATCTACCTTACAGAATGCTATTGACTAGATTGTGCACTCATATCGTGTCTAGTTAGCCCGAGTTGTCAAATGATCCCTACATATTGTGTGATCATGTCGTGCATCCTATTGATCCTTATTATAAGCGAAAGACGCGATCGGCTCATGGCATGAAAACATGTCGCTCTTCTAATCCTAGCTCATCTTCTAACGTCCTTGATCATCCATCATTATCTCATCATGTAGATGAAAATGATGATGGAAATGATGAAGAATCTTTTCATTCTAATACTCCCTCACCATCTCAACTCATTAATTCTTTGTCAAATGTTGTTTCTAGAGTCTTTGAAACCCCACCTCAGTATCGAGATGAGCACCAAAAAGGGTTAAGGTCAATCGGAAGAGCTCTAAAGAATGCGATTAAGGGTAGCAAGAAGTGAAGAAACTTGAAGGTTTATTTGATAATTATTATTACTACTATCTTTTATATCACTAAGTACTTTATATTTTGATACTTAGTTTCATGGATTTATTATTACTAAGATTTATGCTCATAGGTAGACAGTGCTATTTGACATGGGTGATCTTTCAATTTTATCATCCATCACTATCTTTGCATGATATTTGACTTATTAGACTATATAAAATTGCCATGCATATTTAAATATTGTA
>BQNB010065724.1:0-22427 GCA_026074375.1 Tanacetum coccineum
TTTTGTATTTTTTATTGATTTTTTAAGATTTTTACCTTCGAAAAATGATAATAATTAATCTGCTTAATGGAAAATTACCAAAAATTCAGGGAAAATTAAGAAGGATACAAAGAAGCTAGGTAAATTAAAACCAATAACTCAGCTTAATTAATAAGCACGAAATAAGCCAAACTATGCTACGGCTTATTACTAAAAAGGGAAATGAAAACGTGTATAAGTATTAAATTGTGTAAACTATGGATGGATGAGCTAATGTAGCAAACTGGTTAAGACGTGTGTGCTATAACTGAGAGGTCGTGGGTTCGAGTGTGGGCAACCCCTTTTTGCTAATTTTTTATTTTTTTTAACTTTTAAGAAAAACTAACTACTATGACTTAAAAATGAGACTAAAATAAGCTACTTTAATAAAAGGACCTTAAGCTGAAACTAACTAATAAGCTCTAAAACAGCTTATAAATAAGTTGTTACAGTGAGAAGGGTTTTGGGCTTATTCTCACTTAGAAGCTTGTAACAAGCTCATTTTAAGCTCAAAATGAAAAAGGAAAAGTGTTCTAAACAGCTTATGATGTGCTTAATCTAAAAATGAAAAGAGAATAGAACTTAAAGTACTTTTAAGCTATTGAAAATGATGAGGAAACAAGCAAACTCAGAAATCTAGAAAATAAGCCTAAAACCAAAATAAGCTCAAATGCTCAAAAAGCAAAGTCAGCAAATAAGCCTTTGTAAACTTGACAAACAACTTAAGAGCAACTAATTTAAGCAATAAAACCTACTCCTTTAAGCTAGAATCTAAAACTTAAAAGCTAAATTCTATTACTAACTGTTTTTTGCTTTTGTGAGTTTGAATGACTTTTGACAGCTAAATTAAACTAGGTAAATAAGCTAGAAAATTAAATTTAAGACTTAATCTATATTAAGCTATACCTAAACTTAATCCTACTTGAATTTAAGATCCTAAATCCTATTTTTACTTAACTAAGAACTAAGCTAAAAGTGATAGTACTAACTTCTTGTTAGTACTGTTGTACTTTGCACAAGTGCAACTCTATTAGTGCAGGTTTCCTAAGGGAAATCCTACACTTAGACACACTCAAATAGAGTGTATAAACAAAGTTCAAGCAAGATCTAAGCCTTGGAGGGCTTAGATCAACAATTGCAAAAATGAAATTCAAAGGATAATTCCCCTGCTGTAAAAACAAAGATAATAAGCCCTATCTTTTGAAAATTAGCAAACTAACTTTTAAAAACTCTTAAACTGCTGATTTTAAATGAAAACTCAACTTACTAAAACAAATTGCATTCCCTAATTTGACTTTTTGAGGTCAAGAGTACTTAAACCAAACACCCCTTTATGTGATTGACAGATTTTAAAAAACTTATGAAATGAAAATCTATTTATCAAAAGCTTAAGACCAGATAATTCAGAGTTTAGATTATCCCTAATTAACAACTAAATAAGCAGTAATCTAAGATTTAAGCTAATTTACCTATTTTTGGTTTTTTCAAGGTTTTTAAGACAAGTATATGTAAATCTATGATTCAAACTAAGAAAGTTAAAAACAGATAAACAACTATGATGATTAAGCTAGATAAAACTCAAATAATTACTAATAAGCAAAGAGATTAAGCAAATAAGGAATGATAAGCATATAAGCTATAACTAAGCAATTTAAACTTAAATTAGAAAAAATGAAAAGAGAAACTTACTTGAACCTTTAGCTAAACAAAAGGGACCAATAATGGCAGCTACAAGCTCCCTAGCTTATTAATAAGCTAGGGTATAAGTCCTTGGGGATCCTTCCATTTTAGATCCCCCTTCCATAAGCTTATAAGTCTAAACCCAAAGGTAGTTAGAATTTAGACTGATTTTATAGGCTTAGAGTATGATTAAGACCAATTAAACTAAAATCAAGAGCTTATAGACTCTTGAGAGCTTATTAGAGCTTATAAGGGCTTATTGAGTTTTTGCTTAATTCTAAATAAGAAAAAAATGAGATTATGAATTAAAGAGATTTAGAAAGATTAAAAACACTGCATTTCATTAATTAAAAGGTTGCTTACAATATTTAAAAGGAAATTACAAGATTAAAAGTAAAATTAAGCTAAAACTATCCTAAAAGCTACGTGTAAAACTAGATAGTGTGTGTGAGAGGAGAGGGTCTTTTTATAGCCAGCTAAGGAAGATTCTAGCCCTCTTTCCTTGCTCTCCAATCTTTCAATCTCAACCAATCATTTCTTCAATCATTTTAGCTTCTATTGTGGCCGTTTGATCAAATTCATACTCACACGGATTGCCAAGCTGTCATTCTTTGATGTGACAGCTTGTGCTAGTTGTGTGAGTGTGTTTAGTGCAAAAACCCACACCCCTTTGTTCTTCTTCCATTGCTGACGTGGCCTTCGAGAGAGTGAGCTAGTAAGGAGCTTTGATAAGACTGATTTGTCCTTGCCATTTTAGTGTAGACCTCTTGAATTGACTTAAGCACCCTCTAATTTTGATTTGCCCCTTGGTTTTAACTGCTTGGTGAAATGGGGGAGATGAATGAATAGTAAAAAGTGTTTCGCGCCCAATTTTGACAGTTAAAAACTGTTATACTTTGAGGAGTTTGCACATTTGGCCCTTGTCTTTCTTTTCCCTTTTTCTAGTTATAAACAATTTTCGGAAATTGCAAAACTAGCCCTTATGATTTATAAAATGAAAAATGGGTTAGTGTTTTGGGCTTAAGTATCCGGGTGAGGCCCATTTGGGTCCAAGGACTATTTTTGGACTTTTTTGAAAGTTGGAGGACCAAAGTGGAATATTTTTGGGTTTTGTCTTTTATGAGTTGACTTTGGTTGACCACTTTTTGACTGAGGGCTTGACTTTTCCTGGCTTTGCTTCCGGCTTTTGTCCACTCTTCCATTCTCGTGTCCGTGCTTGCCCGTGTTTGACTGATTTCTTGTGATTTTTGATATATCCGTACCTGCACACACAAAACACAAATACAAGCACATTTTTGCCATTTTTGGTCTGTTTTGGGTTTAATTGGGTTATTTTAGGTATAAACGGATATGTGTATTCTACACTTATCAAAATTCCCCAAACTAAACGATTGTGTGTCCTCACGCTTATCAATGCCTGATAACAAATACCTCGAAACTTCCCCAAACTAAACCTTTGCAAAAGTAGCAAGATTTTTGTTGAGAGAGATAAGAGATCTCAGTTTATAAAAACACCCGATTTCCCATTTTCTAAGATTGTTTTCTCTTTTTATGATTTTTTTTATAAATAACTACCTAACTACAAACTTTATTTGTGTTGACATAATGTTTTGTTTTCATTACCCTCATTTGGTAACTTTTTATGATCATAAATAAAAAGCACAATTAAGTGTTAAAGATAACTTTTATCATCCCGGTTTTTACACATTTTCCACTTGCCTAAGCTTTAAATAAGATCACTGCTAATTACAAAGTCATGACACTAACACTACTCATAAAATACTAAATCGGATACTTTACTTTACTTCTTTTTTTTTTCTGCACTCCCGCAAATCCTACTTTTGTATCTCAAGATTTTACTTAAGTCATATACCCGAAGGCTCTTTAAGACTTTTGTTTCGATATTTATAAATTCCAAAAGTGTAACGGTTAAGAACGCAATAATTAGCTCCTAGCCCTTTTCAAAAGATCAAATGTTATCAAGATTAAAGTCCACATCGAGGCAACCAAAATTTAGCTTTTATTAGGCTACTTAAGCAAGGCACCATTCATGTCATATACCCTTAGGCTCTTTAAGACATGAATGGACCAATCTTATTTGCACCATATACCCTTAGGCTCTTTAAGGCACAAAGTAAGACAAAAATTAAGCAACATTATTATACCTCAGTCCTTTAGAAGGCTACAACATCGGCCACGCCTCCGACAAGATGTAGCAATCATATTTCGACTTCGGTAACTTCCTCGACCTTTTAGAAGGTTGTAACATCGGTTGTGAGCCGGCAAGATACAGCAAACTTTTATCAGTCTCGGATTATTATTGAATTCTACTTATCCCATATACCCTAAGGCTCTTTAAGGAATAAGCAAAATATTTCTTTATATGATACATATAGTATGCCAAATTAAGTATTCCTGATGTGTACTCATCCTAATTACAAAGGAACTAAAGAAAACTTCTATTAGCTAATTATTAACCAAAAAACCATACAACTCTATTTATTAAACATTTATATAGAAAAGTGAAACAGCTAATGGAGAAAATGCCACAAATTTAAAACTTATGAGAGTTGAAAAGAAAACCACTATTCTTCGTTTATTGTCTTGACTTTATAAATAACACTATCATTTCTTGTTCTTCGCAATTTAAAATCTCTAAGAAAGAGATTCGCGAACACTTAGCCTATATAAAATCCAACTCGGCATATTTAAAATCTACTTGAGATTAGCACAAGTCTTCATTTACTAACGATTTCAAGTCTAGCATGTTTAAAGTCTGCATGAGACTAGCACAATTTATCATCATTAATTGTTAAGGGAGAAAGCTAGAACTCAACACGTACAATCGGGTCAAATCTTACTTCTTATTCTTACCAGTGGAAAACCTACATTCGTGTCTTAACATTATTTTTTTTATATATATTTAACTAAATAACAAGACTGAAAAATTTAAAAATTTTGCTATTTTTGTAGGAAAACGGGTACGTGAGAACAAAACAATAAGCAGGTAACATCAAATCGATAGATTCCCTTCCCCAAACTAAAACGAAACATTATCCTCAATGTTTAAAGTCGGGTCTCTACGTAAATCTAAGCCGTTTATGAATTATGCAAAGATAAACGTGAATCGATAATGATGAAAAGATATGGATCTCCCCAAACTAATTTCGCTCAAAGGATGAGAAGCTCGAGTAGAATGAGATAAATCAACCGGACACGAGAGGCTTCAAAGAATTTGTTGGGAGAATCCTACAAAAATCACAACAAACAAACACAAATATCAAGAAATTGGAAAGAGTACAAGCCTCTCTCAACACAACACATTTGATACTAGAAAATAGAAAAATAGAGAGAAAATATAAAGGATAAGCATGGGGTGAACTACCACGAAGCGGCTTGTTTTTGGTCACCGAGTCGCAAGCTCGACTCTATCCCTGAATTTAGTTGTCCTTAGGGAAAGTCTGGAGATTCAGAATAACCAATGGTGGTGTATCCCCTCCATAGTAGTGCTTTAGACGGTGGCAGTTGACTTTGAAATTGGAACCATCGGCATGAGACAACTTGGCAGTGCCATAAGGATAAACTTCGGTGATTGTGAAAGGTCCGGACCATCAGGATTTGAGCTTTCCGGAGAAAATCCTTAATCGGGAGTTGAAAAGCAAGACTTGATCACCAACATTGAAGATTTGGTTCTTTATCTTGGAATCGTGTAGTTTCTTTGTTGGCGGAGGTAGAAGAAATGACGGTTCTTTGAAAACTAAAAGAGTCTCGGAGGAAATGTTCTCTTTTAAATTCTCCTCCAATGTTACAAGATTTTTATCATGAATGACATGATAAACTAGTATACCCGGTTTGAATACTTTGTCCTCGTTTCCGAGAGAATTCAAGGTAACACTAGCCGACAACTCCGCAGTGAAAGGCGAGTCGGAATCTAACAAAGGAGGTGGTAAAATACTTGATTCGGAGGAATCAAATGAAACCGGTTTTAAATACTTTTCATAAAATCCTTGGTTTGGAAAAAATGATCAATTAAAATTAAATCGGATTATTAAATGTGTTTCTTATTGGCATGACAATGGGTATTGATTGGAATCTCACTTGAACTCAATCTTCTTGTTCTGTTGATTTCTTCAACTTATTGTAGAACGAGAAAGGATGTTTTGGTTTTTTATGTAAGTAAGTGCCAAAAGACAAAATTATTATTTCCTTATGCAATGTCGAGTTATTCATTTTCCACACAAACGGATCAACGAGGAGAAAATCTTTTGCGTCTTCCATAACAAACCTTCTCATCCAGGTTAAGTGTAGAGGGAAGGTCGGGAAGGGGGGATTGTAGGATTGCTACTTGAAACTTCAAGGGTGGGAGGGAGGGTTAAGATCATTCCGGTGGAATCGAATCCTCTTTTCTTGATAAGCTTTCAAATTCACTTTCTTCCGTGAATGTAAGTATGAAGGAACAATAATAAAGAAGACTTAATCTCGGCATCCTTATCATTCTCTTCAAAGAGAGGATTCACATTGCTAGATTTGAAATTATCATTGAATTCGAAAAGAGGATTTGAGTAAACTTGAAACGTTTCTTCATGCAAGTCCTTCTTAAAAGTCGAAAGTATATTTACCCGGTGTAACGAATTCAAGAGGAGCAAGACTCATCGGCGAACTTCTTTAATTATCACTTGTTCTTCACCGGAGAAGAACTAGGAGGAAGAGTATTAGTGGTAGTGCCACTAAACGGATTGTCTTTTGAAAAATCAATGATAGAAATGGCATGAACAAAATTCTTTTCCTTGTTTTTCTCAGATTTTATCGGAGAATATAACTAGTTCTTCTTTTTCCTACTCTTACAAGTCAATTTTCATCGTAAAATCAATTAGTGCTTTTGCGGTGCGGATAGGAAATGGTCTTTCTTTCTAAAATAATAGGTACTCTGGGTCTGGCTCAAAATTAACCTCTATAATCGCCAAGGAAAAGTGAACAATCAACTCTAACTAACATCCTCGGTCTATGCCCATTTTGGGTGAGTAATCGAACGATTGGAAAAGTTTGAGTGTATTCGAGTAGGATGTAAAGCTCAAGTCAAGTTTCTTGTAGATAGAATGAGGTAAAAGGTTAATGCTAGCTCTAGAATCGGCTAAAGCATTAGTCCTATTGATTTCTTGTAAAGCACATGGGATAAGAAATTTTCCCGAATCTTCGAGCTTTTCGGGGACTTTGTTCATAATGATAGCGGAACATTCAGCATTCACGGTCATGATGGCAATCTCCTCAAGCTTCTCTTTGTTCCTTAGCAATGAGCTTAACCATTTGTTGAACTTTGGCATTTCGACGAGAGCATCTTTCAATCCAATCTCTAAACGAAGTTGTTTGAACATCTTCAAAAACCGGCTATGTTGAGCACTTGGTTTATCGTTCTCTCTAACTTTCATCCTCTCGGGATATGGAAGTTTATATTGATACGAATAAGGATTTGGAGAATTAATGGTTTTCCTCGCTATTGGTTTTGGGTTTTCTATGAAAATGGATTCTTCCTCCTCCGGAGGTGGGACATGTGCGGTATTCTCCAAATTTGGATTTTGCACTTTTTCCGTTGACGTCTCCGGGTTTTGTTCGGGTTCTTTTTGAGGTTTTGAAACATCGGGTGTAGGAACAAGAGGAGTCGAAGGTTCTTCCAAAGTCTTACCGCTCCTTGTGGTGATAGCATTAATTTGCTGACGAGGGTTAGTCACGGTTTGACTTGGAAGAGTTCCTGAATTCGAGGTAGAAGCTGAATTTTTGAAATTATTACAAAGACTTGTCAACAAACTCGTGACATTAGCCATTTGATTTTGCAAATTTTGACCCTGATTTTGAACATTCTTTAACACCGCATCGTTTGCCTTGACGTAGTTTTCAAAATCCGTTTTCGAAACACCTTGGATTTGGGGCGTAGGAGCCTGAAATGGTGGAACTTGATAAACCGGTGGTTGATTGGTTGGTGGTTGAAAAACTTGACCTTGATGGTTTTGATGGTTTTGGTTAAAATTGTTTCCACGGTTTTGATTTGAATTGAAATTGTTTCCTTGATAACGGTTTTGGTTGTTTTGGACATTCGGTTGATTGAAACCCGGTGGTTTCATTTGACTTGCCAAATTAGATGGTTGGTTTCTTTGAAGAAAATTTCCAATGGCTGCGGTTTGTTGAAATTGTTGGATGTTGTCATGAAAAACCGGGCGAAAAGGGAATATCGTTTTCCACCTCGGTAGCGGACAATGGTTAAAATTGTGATTCGATCCACATGTAACACATACTTCCTCAACCGCTTTGACGGGTGCGGGAGTAGTAACAACTAAAGCTTTCATTTCATTCATCATTTGTTTCATCTTAATAGTCATCTTATCCTCAAGAGAAGCGGCTATTTGTTGCATATCGAAAGAATTATTAGAAGGTGAAGAATTAGAAAGAGGAGCATCCGTACTCACTCTTGAATCACTAGCACGACTTCTTGAGTAACGAACTTTTGACTTGCTTTCAATAATCGCTAAACCTTCTTGAGGCATTTGTCTAAAAATTGCCACCCGCGGCGGAATCTATGGCATCTTGATCGTTGGGATTTCAAAGGGAATTGTAAAAAAGTATCGGAGTTGGGTTGTAGTTACGAGAAGCCATGGTGAGGACATTGAGAAGGAGTCCATTTAAAACGTTCCCCATGCTCATTGAAGGTTTCATTGGTTATTGGAAAAAATTGGTGATTTTGGTTCGGAGATAAAGTGTTTTTGATGCGTGGGAAGAATGTTTAAGAATTTATGAAATCAAGGTAGTAACCATGTGAGAAATTGATCTTGGAGGTTCCTTGTCTAAACCAATCTCGGGCTTCACCGTTAGAGAAAAAGGAAAAAGCAAAGAGCTTTTCGAAGTGTTCGGAAACTTCGGGATGTCTAAACGTTGAAGGACTTTTGTTGAAAATCAAAGGGTGATTGTGAGGGTCTTGTATATCCTGTAAACTTACTTGCTTTGCCAGATTGATTAAAGGTTGTTTAAGCTCTCAAATTGTTAGCATTATCGGTGGAACATCTATTTCATATTTCATTACCCCTCGATGGGGGCTTGTAACATTTGGGCATCGTTACGATTATCGGGACCATTGCAACATGTTTTGTTAAAACTATTGGTTCTTCTAAATTAAAATTTTCAACAACAACCGGAAGAGTTTGTTGTGGGACGACGTCTTCGAGTAATTGCGATATTCTTCAAAGATCAGTGCGCATAAACTGGAAAAAACTAAAAAATCAAAAACAAATCATACACTAATTTTTTTTTATTTTTTATATATATATATATATATATATATATATATATATATATATATATATATATATATCTTTCAATGAATTTATAACAGTTACCCGGCAAGAGACTTAACCCAAATAATCAATACTTCACGGTAGCTCTCAAAAATTGCTTTTCAAGGTGAGCCGTATTCGTTAGAGACACTAATGGGGCAGTGTTAAATCTTTAGTTCGATTTGGGAACCAACAAGTTCACCGGAAATTGAAATGATAATACCTCCGTTGAGAATATTATATTTTGGTATTTTTACCAATTGGTGACTTTTATTTCTTAATTAAAAAGAAAGATTTTTTTATATTTTTGATTTTTCTATTTTTTTTATCTTTTACTTATACTAAAAAGAAAAGGAAAATATTTTTTACTTTTTATATTTTTGGATTTTTTTATATTTTATGATTTTTATATGGTAGTTTTACATACATATAAAATAATATACATATAGAGAAATTAAGGAAATCCCCAAGTATCCCTTGGACAATTCCACTCACAAAGATATATATAGAATACGTATATTTCCGGATAAATATGATCACCCGGGTCGTTTCCCCAACGACTAGTGAAATTGAGACCTCGTTTTTGTTCGGATTATGACTTGAATAAGAAAATAGATGATTTGATGATCTATAACTACTAAATAAAAAGCAATAATTAAAATGAACAATTAAAGGCAATTAAGCAAATACGGGAAACAAATAAAATGCGACAAATAAGTAAATAAGATAAAATTAAATCCTAAAAATGCAATTTAAATTTTTAGACCTAAAATAAGACAAAAGAAAATTTTTAAGAAAAATAAAATTATTTTTGGCTTTTTAGATTTAAAGTTATGATTTTTCTAAGATTTAAACTAAATTAAAACGTAAAAATAATAAAAATATCAAAAATATAATCCTACAAATTTTATAAAAATTATACTAGATAAATAAAAAATGCAAAAATTTTATAAAAATAAAAGCCCCAAATTTTACTTTTTTATAAGACTTTAATTAAACTAATTAAAAACTAAAACCTAATTATTAATAAAAGTGAAAAAATAAAAGAAATTTAACTACTAGGGACTAACGGAGCAAATCAGTTAACAGACAAAAGACTAACTGAGTAACAATGAAAACTCAAAAATTACAGATCCAGTCCCTGAGGCCTAACCCGTTTTCACCCTTAGTCATAAATAGCTTAAAAATAAGGCGAACTAAAAAGTGCTTTTTAGGGAAAACTTAAAAGAGCAAAGTTAAAGATTAAGCTGGTGAGAACACTTTTAACAAAAGCACTAGGGGCTGAAAAGCACTAATTAGCTCTAAAAGAGCTTATTTATAGGCTGACCTCAGAAAGGACTTGTTTCCCTTTGGTTTTACTAAATAAGCTGTAAAAAACTCATTTTAAGTCCAAACTGTAAAAGGAAAAAAGTTCTAATGAGCTTATAATATGCTTAATCTATAAATGAAAAGAAATAAAGGTTTAAACTACTTTTAAGCTATTGAAATTGATCATGAACTAAGCAAACTCAGAAAATAAGCCATTTAGCACAAACATCAATTAAGCTAAAATTCTTAAAAAGCTATACTAGACTATAAGCTTAAAGGAACTTATAGAACTACTTATAAACTAACTGTTTAAGCAATAAAAACAAGTAACTTAAGCTAAATCTAACAATTTTAAGAAACTACTAATTTACCTACTATTTTTGGTGCTTTTGGCTTTTTGGTGAATTTTGACAGCAACATTAACCTAGGTAAATAAGCTGGAAAATGAAATTTAAGTCCTAATCTATATTAAGCTATTCCTAGACTATAAAATACTAAAAGATAAGCTACTAAATCCTAAAATTGATGGCTTAAATTGGGGCTTAAATATCAGCAATACTAACTTTTGTTAGTACTGTTGGTGCAATTGGCAGTACCCAAAGACAAAGAGTGCAGGCTAACCTAGTGACTTCCACTACCTTAAACACACTCAAATTGTGTGTATAAACACAATGCAAGCAAAATCCAAGTCTAAAGGGCTTTGGATCAAAATTTCACAAGCAAAAAGAAAGGCACAAAGTACCCTGGTGCTGAGAGGAAAAATTAAGCCATAACCTTTTGAAAATTAGAATCTAACTTTTGAAATTCGTTTTCCTATTGATCTTAAGTGATATTAAAACTGAATCAAGTGTTTTGCACAAGTGCCTTTGACTTAATGAGGTCAAAGAAGCTTATTCCAAACACCCCATTCAGAACTTGACAGTTTTGAGAAAAGCTTTTTAAGTGAAATCTAATGAACAAGTATTAATTACTAGATAATTTTTAGCTTATAACAAGCTTAATAAACATGAATTAATAGCTGAATTTAACTATAAATCAAAGATTAATGCTATGCTATCTAATATTTTTGGTTTTTAGGTTTTTTAGACAGAATTTGAAAATCTAAGATTAATATCTATAAAACTAAAAACAGATTAAGATTAATAACTACTAGGCACTTAGAAGAGATAAATAAGCATAAATAAGACAATAAGCCAACAAATTAATAAGCAATGAGGCAAATAAGAAAAGATATATTCTAATGAACTAGTAAATGCAAATTATAAAAGTAATGAGAATAAAGGAAACTTACTTTAACCTCTAGCTAAACAAGAGGTACCAAATTTGGCAGCTACAAGCTCCCTAGCTTATTAATAAGCTAGGGTAAAAGTCCATAGGGATCCTTCCCTTTTAGATCCCTCTTCCAAAAGCTCACAATCCATTATCCAAAGGTAAAAATGTATAGATATTAAGTTGATTTGAGGTTTAAGTAATATTAAGGCCTTTTGAGCTCAAATTTTAGCTTATAGACTAAAAGAGCTTATAAGTAGCTTTTGACTATTTAGCTTAACAGTTAAGGTAAAATAAGAGCTTATTTAGTTAACAGGAGAGCTTAAAAGAGATTAAAAACAACTAAATTCATTAATAGAAAACTTGATTACAATATTTAAAAGGAAATTACAAGATTTAAAAGTAAAATTAAGCTAAAAATGAAATTAAGCTAAAATCTATCCTAAAAGCTACGTGTAGGTGTGTGAAGAGTGAGGCCCTATTTATAGGTGCTGAAAGAAGCTTCTAGGTCCAAACTTGTTGCTCAAGCCTTAAGCAATCATATCCACTCATTTCTTCAATCATTTGAGAAGCAATCACATCCGTTGGATCACAAATGTAGTCACACGGATTGCCAAGCTGGCAATCCTTGATGTGACACATTTGTGCTTCTTATGTGAGTGAGTTTAGAGCAAAACCCACACCTAACTTGTGCTTTCTCCATTGATGACGTGTCCTATGGATTGAGAGATTAGTGAGAGCCCTTGATAAAGACTGATTTGACCCTGCCATCTTGCTTAGGAGCTCAAGAATTGACCACTTTGACCCTTGATTTTGAAAAGCCCCTTGTTTTGACTGTGGGTGAAAGGAGAGTGACGATGAATAGTGTTTTCCTTTTTCCCGCTTATTTTAACTAACTCAGGGTAATATTCGGTTTAAACTTTGGCCTATATGCAAATGTGGTCCTTGTCTTCTCTTTTTCCTTTTCTAGTTATAAATAACTTTAGGAAATTGCAAGATCAGTCCTTGTGGTTTATTAAAAGGAGAAATGGGCTAGTAACTTGGGCTTATGAATGGGTTTTTGGGCCAAATGGGTCCGGGTAGGCTTTCCTAGGTTTTTAGAGGCCCATTAAGCTTTCATGGGCCCAATAAAGGAGGATGGGACACTTTTAGACTTTTGTGAGAGTTGAGGGACCAAAGTGAAATATTTTGAGGATTTGTCATTTTGTGTTTGACTTAGTTTGACCATCTTTGACTGACTTTGACTTTTCTTGGCTGATTTTGACTAAGGCTTGACTTTCTGGCTTCGGCTTTGTACTCTTCTGATTCTCGTGTCCGTGCTTGCTTGTTTTTGATTGTTTTCTTGTGAATTTTGATATATCCGTACCTGCACATACAAAATACAAATACAAGCATATTTTTGCTATTTTTGGTCTGTTTTGGGTTTAATTGGGTTATTTTAGGTATTAACGGATATGTGTATTTTACACTTATCACCTAAGTGTTTCTGACAGCATATGTATTGACCCGGTTTCTGCCTAATTGTATGGAGGGCTTCTTTCTTTTCACCCTTTATCCTTACATTTCTTTTTCATTCTTTAACCCCTTCAATGCTTACCGAGACTTCATAACTAACACCTTGTTGGGTTTGTTCCAGTGTTAGCTCTATCTCAGTCGGCATTATTCCCGATTCTCACTTTTTCTCCCTTTTTTTAATCATACCTAAGGACTTCTTCAATAACTAGTGGAATATCCCTGGGTATGATACCCTCCAGTTCTGGCGGATTATGGGATTTGATACCTGATACTAACCCCTTATATCTACTAAAATTAAGTACATGGTCGGTCTTTTAGAGTATTCCGACACCATTAAAAACCAAAAATCATTGAAAATTCATTCAATGAGTTTGATATAATAAAATATCAAATAGGTTTACAATTTGAAGTTTTTATATCATCACTTAAAGCTCCCCGCTAAACTGTGATATCGTTAATTGTAGTACATGCTAAGTGTAGAGTGCATCGAGTAATTTTAAATTGATTACTTCTGTCAATATACACTTAAGTCAAAAGCTTAAGCACATTTCTCCCACCTTATCAAAATGTTAATCCCCCTTGATATTTTGGATATCAATTGATTCACAGTTCGGGGACAAAATGATGTATTCTCAGCAGATAGGAACATATTATTTGTCCCCCTCAACTTATTGAGGCGGGTGTATAAGATGGTGCGAGTACAATTTTTTGAAGATTTTGAATTTACTAGAAATTCTTGTAAAATTTGTACTCGAACACCATCTTATTTTTTCACCAAAAAAATTACACTAGTTATTAACAATATTCACAAGATAAAATTATTTTACGAGGATTGACTTATAAGATGGAGAACAACATATAAAAATCATTATGGTCCTTTGAAGCAATCGTTAAGTACCCCTGTATGGGCTTCCACCAACAATTCTCTTAAGCTCCGCATGATCCTCCTTGTCTTTAATCTTTTGTCAATTGCCTGAATCATAGCTCTTGCATTTGCTTTGTCACGTTGGATCCTAAAAAGTCTGATGCAGATACTCCATCCTTGATTCCCTTGAGGCGATCATTCAGTGCAAGTCCGAACATTCATCGAGGAGTTCCATCGCTAAACTTGTGTAGTTTCATCAATGCGCATCAATCTGTTCTTCTTGGTCTTTGTTATCCATAGATGAATCCTTTGGGATAGGCGAATGGTGTTATAAGCGTCTCTTCTTCTCAAATTGGATATGTAGTGTCAAGGCTTTGTGAGTGTTGTGAGTTTCTTTTGATACTTTCAAACACCAATTTGAAAGTGTTCTTCCATACGCCTTTGGATGACCAACACTTCTTGTTGAACATTCTTAAGGTGACATTAAATGCAAGACGTTCTTCAACGTCTGAGAATTGTAACTTTCCTATGCCGAGAAGATTAGCAGCGAGAGCAAGCATGTCTTCAATGTCTTTGGATCCGAAGTCTGTGGGAACATCACCTTCTTTGAAACTCTGTAAAGAATGTCGTCAATCCTATCGTACAGTAATCCAGTCAAGATGCTTGTAGTTTTGCCATTTGACTATTTCCACCTTTGTGACAGCAATAATTCTTCTTTTTGAGTAGACGTCACGAGCTGATTCCCTTGTGCGTCCGCAAATGCATAGAATTGTCTCACTTATTGCCCAATGTGAGATTCCCCAGAGAGCAAATTGTCGTAGTTGACATCACTTGGACTCCACATTTGAGTTGGGCAATAAGTCTTCTATTCCATTTAATTTGCCCGTAATCAGCAGCTTGGGTCTTCGTAACTGAAAGTAAACAGTACGTGCGGCTTTGACTCACCACAACGTAGGTATCAAGTCGTTATTGATGAAGTGATGATATGGTATGACATGGAGACCTTGAGATTGAACAAACGGTAGTGGATTTCGCAGATCATGATGGTTATTGGCGGCATTCGAGGTTGATCCAGTCCAATTTTTTCTGTTGTTGGCTTTGTAGACTTTCTTTACAAAAGTATTAAGTTCAGTCAGCTCTTGCATGTTCCTTTTCATCAGCTCTAAATGTTGAGACCTGCCTAACAATTCAGGTGTTAGTATTGTAACATTTTTTAGCGGTTCATCACAAAAGTGAGAAGTCAACAAAATTACGGTTGTGTCTGTTTTCAGCTCATCGATGATGACTCTCGAGGGTCTTGTTCTTCTTGCCAGATTGCTTAGCCAAGGTTGTCGGATTGTGATAACAGGTACATATGTTCCATGAAACGATCAGGGAGAAGGTAGTCGTTTGGTTATTGAAACCAGTCTGGAGAGAATGGACTTCTTCTTCCTAGTTGTTCATCATAGACACCTGTTTCAAACTCATGATGTGCAGGTGCTTAAAGACATTATTTGATTGGCATTTTTTCTTCTACTGGAGCGATTGGCTAGCAGACTGTTATGAGCTTTTAGAACCTGTAGTCGTTTTTCCTGGTCGTGGTGGTTCTTTTCTCTTGGAGCACTGGTAGATTCAGGTTCTTTTCCTGACCTTCTTCTTTTGGACCCCTGGTCTGTTCCAGCGGAGGGTTCTTGATCATCATCTGCTCCGTCTTGAGGTCTTTTTAGTGTGACCGTATCGCCATAAGTATCTAGCAGAATTTTGTCGGCTTTATACTCATCAACTAATGCCTGTAGAGCTGCCTTTGGATGTCAGACCTGCTGATAGATTTGTTAGCTTCCATCTTTTCAATTAAGATCTTTTTCAGCTCTAGTTTTGAAAGATTAGCAGCTTCAACATGAGACGTCTTGGCTTCCTTTGAAGATCGTACCAGAACCTTAGACTCGAGTTGTTCGTTCACTAACTTCTCAATTTGTGGTGTGATCTTCGAGACTTCACTCTTGACTTGTTCCTTGATTACTTTCTTCTTTCTTCAGCGATTGAAATCAAGAAATTGTTGATTTTTAGCTTGAGCCTCTTTCTCGAATTTCTATCAGACTTTGTTGGACTACAATATCTATTCGCTTCACCTTCATTTTATTTCCAGGTAATGTGTCAACGCTGTCAGGGAATGGAAGGAGGTGCTTCAGCATATTGATTTGTTTGTTTGAATTCCGAGAAGTTGTCTTCTAAAGCTTTTAGTCTGTTATCAAAACCAAACAACGAACCAAAGTTAGGAAGATTTAGAAGTGTGGAGCTTGGAGTAGTAGCCGGTGTCAGGATTGGTGGTTGTTGTAATTGAGTGAAGAGAGGAGTCGGTGTTGGAGGACGATTGGTTGGTGCAAAGAAGGATGGCTCCGCAATGGCAGTGACAGGAATATCTACTAGAGAGGTAGCTTCAACATTATGTCCAAATATAGCATCAACACCGGTATCTTGATTTGGATTTAGCATGTTGGAGACGAAGCCAGATGATACAGAAGAACTCTGTTGTTGACCATCAGGATTTACCGGAGTTAGGGTCACATGAGTGTCTTCAATTTCCTGGGTTACTTGAACCTGGGGCAATACAACATCTGCCTTTACATCATCTCTTCCTTCAAGATTGGCATTGGTATCTCTGTCCGCCTCATTGCCTTGGTCCTCTACATATGTAGCATCTTCATCCGACTTTTCTCCTTCAACATCCACCCCTTCAACTTCATTATCACTGTCTTCATCGTTGAGGATGAAACTGAGAGGGTGTATTATGAACTATAGGATCGAGGTGTCATCTTCATTAGTTTCCTCTTCATGTGTTGTTTTCATCTTCATGAGTTTGTGAGTTTTGGATGATTCGAAATCATACCATCATCTCAGATTCAGTTGTGCTTCATCTTCATATCTTGATCTTCTTGACTTTTGATTCTATCATCTTACTTTTAGCAATCTCATCATCATCTTGATCGTTCTATCATCTTCATTTTTATCTTCATCTTGATCATCTTCACTTGACTTCCAGGAGATATCATCATCTGAGTCATAATCAGGTGCATCGAGAACCCTGGTGAAACAACCAGTTTCCTTTCCATCTGCTACAGACCCGCTTTGGTTATGAGAGTTGTGAGTCTCTTTACGGCTTCTCTTGGTGATTATCTTGAGTTGCTCAGCTTCTGTCAAAATTGCCTCAGAGATAGTCTCTAACTCTTTAGCCTTCTGCTTTCCTTTTCCAGTCTTCTTGCCTTTCTTTTCTTTGGGGACTGTGGGAGGCTTCTGCTTAGTGGTTGCATCAGAATCAACTTTCTTCTTACTTGCTTTTGTCTTTGGAGGAATCTTTCCTGAAGCAATAGCATAATACTCTTTGTATGATTCAGAGTTGCGGATGTCCTCATTTGTTAACTCTGCTGGTAAGATAGTCCCGTACAACTGAGTGTCTTCATTCCTTGAGATGACATTGATTGTCGTGAACATTGGGTCATCTCTGGCATAGTGCCAATTAACCTTGTTTCTTCGAGGAATTGAAGGGTCTTTAGCCATGACAAAGTTGACGATTAGCTTGGTAAAACGAGGATAGTACATCGCATTGCCCTTCTTCGTATTCTTGTTCTCAATCTGGTAAATGAAGTCCTCCCACAGAAGATATGCATAATCAACCTTCTTGTTATTGTACATTCCCCATAAGATTTGAGCTTGAGAAAGACGAAGACTGTCGTAGGATGTTTTACCACTGAGACATTTGTTGATGATAGCAGCAAATGATCTCATTGGTTGATGCAGCTTATTGACATTGACATCAGTGATCTTTCTTATTTCTCCAGAGTGACCAAGAGGTGGTTCTTCAAACTTCTCATTACTGACTTTAGGGCAAATTTGAAGTATGTCTCTGAATTGATCAAGATTGAGAATGTGCTTTTTGTTGTTCATCTTGAATCTGACAGATCGGTTATTGATATAAGGAGGACCAGAACTCTAGCATGTAGATTTCAGGGAACATCAAGCGAGACTTGGACGATGCTTGTAGAATGGTTGTGAGCTTTTCAACACTTCATTATACAACTTGAAGAGTTGGACATCCTTTGAAAGTGGACATCGAAGCTTTAATCGAAGATTGCATTTGCCAATCTTAAGTCGGTTCGTTGGAGCTACGCCAAAGATCATCCAAAGTGGATCTGATCTGCCTTTGAGATTTCCATGATTTCTGTTTAAGAAAGTGTTACTGTAATTTTATAATATGGACTCAATCAATGTCGGCCTTAGAGAACCTGTATGACTTTTAGGGCACTTTTGAAGACAATCATCTTAGATTGACTATTGGCCGTATGAGACAAAGGTACCCTAAGGTAAAAACTAAGTGTTTGTGGTTGTTAATTTGTTTTGTCAAGCTTTTAATGTCTATTTTAAACTAAGAGACTTGATTATTTTAACCTTAGTAAATAAACTCTGATCTTAAGTATGTAATGTCAAAAATTGGTTATGATTCTAACGCATTAGCACTCGTTTGGATCACAATATAATCTTATTGGTTTGACTCACAAAAGTATGCACAAGATCTGTTTCCATTCATTTTTCACTCGATCGGTTCATGATAAAGTTTACTCGTTCGGTCCATGAGTTGGATTAAGCGATGCGGTCCCACAATAACTAGTTTACTCATGCAGGTCATTAGCAAAATTTTTCTCGTTCGGTACAACTGCCTTTTTTACACTTCGTTCGGTCCACACTCATATTCACTCGTTCGGTCCATAGCAAAATTTTACACTTCGTTCGGTCCACACTCATATTCACTCATTCGGTCCATAGCAAAATTTTCTCGTTCGGTCCACACTCTTGTTCGGTCCATACCACTTAACACTCGAACGGTTCTCACTTAAAATTTACTCGTTTGGCTCACACTGATATAGACTCGTTCAGTCTTTACTATATATTCATTCGTTCGGCCTATTTTATCATTCCGGTTCATGGGAAACTTGAATGAGTTCGGTTCTGTTTTAAAAATTTGGTTTCGATCGATTTAAAACTTTTAACAATTTAAGCAAGGTTTTTCCATATGATAATTACTCACAACACAAGCTCATTTTAAACATATAAAACAGCTAGGTTCACATTGATTGAGAATATGACTTTATACGGCAACATGAAATAGTCGAACCAAGAAATGTAACTAGACTAATATGTTATGATAATCATAGAGCTTCAATACTGATTCTAGCTTAAACAAACTAAGCTTGTTTATTGCCTTCAAATCCCAATTTCAAAACCCATAACTTAATACATTAATTATCAATAAACCCATATTTTTCGTGCTCTGATCAGACAAAAGAAACATTTTTAAATCACAACAATCACAAAATTGTTTTAAACATGATTGTTCTACACTCCATTCTTGATCAAAACCCCTCATTCAATTTGGGATTTTACGAAGCTTTGATTTGATGAACCCTAATTTTGATTTTAGGGTTTATCGAGATCAAACTCTCATTAAAATTCAATTCGAATGAGATGTGTGTTCATTGGAGTGTAAGGAACAATGTAACAATTTAATACCTTAAGTTTGAGTTGAGTAATTATTTGCATGAGAGGATTGAGGTGTGCGGTTGGAGTGATGTATGGTGTGTGTGTTTTGAGTGTGTGTGGTGTTTGGATGTTGTGTGCTGACAGTGGCAGGGATGGGGTGGTAGTTTTGGGCTTTGTATAAAAATTTTATTTGTAACACTTTGGCCCACTCAGTTTTAATAACTTATTATATTTTGCTAATTAAAGTTTTTTATGATCTATTATAGGTTAACAATAGCACATTATGGTCTTGGTGTTTTTAAACTCTCATACCTATAGACATTATTTAGCAAACTACACCCTAATGGAATAAACAAATAAACACAAAGCACAAGCAGCTAAAACTTTATTAATTTACAAACCAAGTGATATTTCGTGATTGTTTAAACCTTTTACCTTTAAAAAACTACTGTTATCATGACGAGATGATTTGGACATTTCTCTAACCTTCAAACAATTGACCCATCTATTTTCTATGTAAAGAGCTGTAGTAGTTGTTTGAGAAGACAAATGTATGATTGAAAAATGTTTTAGATGATTGAAATGATTTAATATTGACAAAATCAACAAATACCCATGATAAATAAGATTTCTTTTATTTATACTCTTTAATTGCACTGAAAAGTACTCTTATGGAAATTATTGAAGCACGGGTTGTGATGCTAAGTTATCGCAACCCTTGCACATCGGTCATTAGAGATAGACCATGCACGAGATTATTTCCCGTTGTTAGGATTCAAACAACTGTCTTTTAGTAAGATTTCTTTTTGAAATACTTGCCTTTAAGATGATGACCGGGTTGCTATCTGAAATAATAGCAAGCCATATGGCATGTTTTGAAAACATTAGAAACTTCTGCTCGAACTTCATTTACAGGCTCGTATCATTGTTGAATGACATTTCTAAGACCGTAAATGTTATCGATTTTCAGAAGACATGCCATTTGAAAACTTCTTTTTGTATTTTTCTCATTTTTTAATTTTGTATTTTGTTTTTGAAAAATTTATATAAAAAGAAAATATTTTTGGTTTTTCTGAGTTATATTATATACATATGATACAAAGGATATTCGAATAGGTACCACCACTATTCGTCAACGTCATCTGCCAACTTTTTCAGAGTCTCCGGCGTAAAACTTCGCATACCCAGCTTGTTGATTAGAAATTCAATTCTTTCTCGGCCAAGAGCTTTAGTGAAGATGTCCGCCAATTGATACTCCGTATTGACAAAGTAAAGTTCGATCACACCATTTTCAACATGCTCCTTGATGAAGTGAAATCTGATGTCTATATGCTTGGATCTGGAATGTTGAACGTTGTTGCAGCATAAGGCAATAGCGCTTTTGTTATCACAGTACATTGGAATTTTATTGAATCCAAAGCCATAGTCGGTAAGTTGTGATCTCATCCAAAGGACTTGAGCACAACAACCGGACAAAGCAATATATTCAGCTTCCGTACTGGATATCGCAGCGCTTTTCTGCCTTTTAGACGACCAGCTCACAAGTCTATCACCCAAAAGTTGTATACTACCAGATGTGCTACGGCGTGTATCTTGACAACCAGCATGATCCGCATCTGCAAATGCTGTTAGTGCAATGGAAGAATCCTTCGGATACCAAAGTCCCCGATGTACGGTTCCTTTTAGATACCGAAAGATCCTTTTTACCGCATTTAAGTGCTTTTCGGTAGGCCGAGCCTGATACCGGGCACACATGCATATAGCAAATTGTAGGTCAGGTCTACTGGCTGTAAGATAAAGGAGGGTGCCAATCATACCACGATAGTGTGACGGATCTACAGCTTTCCCTTCTTTATCCTCATCCAGTTTGGATTTCTCCACCATGGGAGTATCCACTGGGTCACAAGATTCAAAGCCATATTTCTTTAGTGATTCAAGAGCATATTTAGATTGGTTTATGAAGATGCCTCTGGGACTTTGAGAAATCTGTAGTCCTAAGAAAAATGAGATTTTACCCATCATCGACATCTTGAATTTTGAACACATGATTTTAGCGAATAGATCACAAAGTTCAAGAGTAGATGCAGCAAAGATAATATCATCGACATATATTTGTACCAGTAGAAGTTTATTGCCTTCTCTACAGATGAACAGAGTAGGATCCACTGAGCCTTTTGAGAAGTCATTGGATATCAGGAATAAAGACAACATATCATACCACGTGCGTGGAGCTTGTTTCAACCCATAAAGAGCTTTCTTAAGCTTGTACACGTAGTTAGGTTTGTCTGGATCTACAAATCCGTCTGGTTGGCTAACATAAACCTCTTCCCGCAGATTACCATTCAGAAAAGCAGTCTTCACATCCATTTGATAGACGACCATGTTCATATGAGCAGCAAACGCAAGAAAAATTCGTATAGCCTCTAGTCTTGCAACCGGAGCGAAGGACTCTTCAAAATCGATTCCCTCTTCTTGACGATAGCCACGAGCGACCAATCTAGCCTTGTTTTTCTAAATACCTCCTAACTCATCAAGCTTAACCTTATAGATCCACTTAAGAGTAATGACAAATGCTTTATCAGGAGGAGGAACAAGTTCCCAAACTTCAAGACGTTCAAATTCATGAAGTTCCTCTTGCATAGCTTCAATCCAACATGCTTGAGTTAATGCATCTTTATAGTTCTTAGGTTCGACTGATGTGAGAAAGGCATCATAGTAGCAGAATAAGGCTTGCTCATGGATTTGTAGTCATGTGGAAACTGGTCTGTCGAGAGCACCGATTATATTCTCAAGTAGGTGATCCTTAGTCCATTTGCTATTGTGTTTAGAAACTTGATGATCGGGAGGCACAATTGTATGAATAACATCCGATAATGAGGATTGATCAGAAGTAACTTTTGGAATTGGAATACCAAAGTACGGATCATTACCCATATGTGCAA
>BQNB010065724.1:22679-34833 GCA_026074375.1 Tanacetum coccineum
ATAATATCCCAGTCAGATCTTGAAGGTGGTACAAATGGTATTGAAGGAAGAGGGTTTGGAACGAGTCTTGAATTGATTATTGTAGGAGTTATTTCATGAAGTGCGGGTTCGGAACTACTGTGTTCAAAAGCCATTGCAGTCAGCTCATCAAAGTCTACATGAGTTGTTTCAATGATTCGTCTAGTACGTCGGTTGTAAATTCGAAATGCTTTCTTTGTGGTTGCATAACCAATGAAAATACCAATATTAACTTTCGGTTGAAACTTACCCAAGTTCTCGCTATCGTTTGTCGGATAACAAAGTGCACCAAATACATGGAAAAATTATAAGTCGGGAGGTTTGTCATGTAAAAGCTCATATGGTGTTTTGCCATGACGAAGATGTACGATGGAATGATTTTGGGTGTAACATGCGATAGCAATTGCTTCTGTCCATAAGAATAACAGAGCTTTTGCATAAATCAACATTGTGCAGGCAGCTTCAATTAGCATACGATTACGTCTTTCAACGACACCATTTTCCTATGGAGAGCGAGCAACAGATGTTTCATGAGAGATGCCAATCTTCTCATAATATTCACACAAAGTTTGATTAACAAATTCAGTTACATTATCTGTTCTGATTCTTCGGACAGTCACTTTAAGCCGCACTTGGATCATCTTGAGAAACTTGATTATGAAATCTGAGGCTTCATCTTATGAAATCTGGAGCTTCATCTTGTGAATTGAGAGTAATCATTGAAATTGACAAGGATGTACTTCTTTCCATTAACACTTGCGACACGCATTGGACCACAAAGATCCATGTGCAAAAGATAAAGTTTCTCTTGGTTGGTGTCTTTAGATTTAGGTTTGTAGGTTTTCTTCTTGCTTTTGCCCATTGCACAAGCAGAACACAGATGGTCGTTTTCCAATTTAAGCTTAGAGAGACCTCGAACAAGACCCTGTCTAGCTAAATGGTTGATTGCACCAAAGTTAGAATGGGACAGACGTCGATGCCATAGCCAGGACTTAGTCTTTGATGCCTTTGACAAGAGACATATAGGAGAGGACGCCATCATATCTCCAAGAGACAGAGTATACAGATTGTTGCCTCGAGATCCTGTCAATAGATCAACACCTTCCAAATTACAAATGAAGCAGGTGTGTTAACGAAAAGAAACTTCAAGGTTTGAATCACAAAATTTCCTAACAAAGAATAAGTTGTGTCTAAGTCCTTCCACGTAGTAAACTCTTGATATCGTAACATTCCCAATTTGATAATCACTATATCCCAATATCTTTGCCACGTGATCATTTCTGAATTTGACTGTACCCAAAAACCTATTGACGAAATTGGTGAGCTGAGAGCAATCTCCGGTCATATGCTTGGAGCAGCCAGAGTCCGAATACCAGAGAACAATTTGGACAACCTGCATTCATCAAAAGAGGAAGATGGAACATCGGAAACTTTGGATCCTATAGATTTACTAGGTTCCTTTTTGTTAGGCAGATACTGATTTAAGAACCTTAGATTTGCTAACATGACATTAGTTTTAGATGTCCTAGGTTTCTTTAAGTAAACACCCAAGTTTACAAAGATCAGGTTTAGAGGTGTCATTATCTAGAGCCAGTTGGTTTACTAAGGGAGGGCACTCGTGTAGTGTCATGCGTATTACCTAGTTAAAGGGCACGTCATTTCTACTATATTGATAGGTTTCTCGACAGTAGGTTCCAGATATATCCAATATTTGTAAACTCTCTTTCCTGTTGGTTTCCAAAATTTTCTCTTTAACTTGCTTAAACAAATCTAGATTTATTAAAGCATTTTACATTATTGTATGTAAAATCAAGAACACACCAAATCATGATTATCCTGTAAAGCATGAAACCCCTTACACTTACACATTTTAGTTCAGAATTCGCATCTAAACTTGGAATGCTGCAAATTGAGATTTTTTGGTTCAACTAAAAACACCAATCTTTATTTTTAAAACTAGATTTAATTTTTCCTAGGATGGGATATTATTTATTCTTTTTGAGTAATACTTGGTGTTTGCTAATCTTATCTTTTTTGTATTGCTGAAGGCTGTGATCAGCTAGACTAGTAGACGGTTTTACCTCCTTATAGAGACACTAGTGTGTTAGAACTAGGTTGATGTTGGGGTTGTTTTTATGATTGTGTTTCCTGAGGATGTGACGGGCTTAGTGAATCTAACTCTTTTGTCCTTGTTCTTTGGGGTCACAGCCACTAATTTTCCATCAGTATTGTTGACACTAGGGCAGGTTTTACTGATGTTTGTAAGCAACTCCTGAAGTAGTTTAGCATACCTACAGGTAGATTCTAAGGATTGATCTAGTGGATATTTTGATTTAACATGTTCAACTAGATCCCTAAGAATGGTAGCTTCTTCCTGAGTGTGCTTAATATAGGCAGAGTGAGCTGTTTGTTTGTTCAACAGTTTAGGGGTTATTGCTTCCACATCAATCTTAAGCATTTCTGGATCACTAGGGTGTTTTGTAACGTCATTATCAACTAGAGTTTTTCCTTTAAGTTTCCTTAAATTGTTCTTGAGAGCTGTAATTACCAAAACTTTTTCCTAAAGACTTGCATTTAATTAGAACTTTCCCACAGACTTTAGATTGGACTTGGATTAATTTAAATCATCACATTGTTCTATGTTTGGATTCGTGATAGTTTAATTGAGTCATAAAGTTTCTTATAGGTTGTTTAAGCTTGCTCAAATTTGCAACAAATAAGGCTTGTTACCTATGTTCCAAATTTCATATTTATCGTTTCAATCTCTTCTAAGTCCTTTTTAATCTTATCCTCATTCTGTTTTCCACTTAGAGATTTAATTCTCTCTTTCAACTTCTTTATGACCATGTCCTTTTCTTGGGATTGAGCTTTTAATTCATTTAATTCAAACAATTGATCAAAACTTGGAGCACTTTGATTTGAAACAAGATTGTCCCTTTGAAAAATTTTCTGATTAAGTCGAGAATCAACTACTAAAGAGATGCAATGTTTTTCAAGAGTGGTGAAACTTTTGAACATTTTATATAAAACTCTTTTTTTCAATGAAATACGTGTGTCTCAAGTTGGAGAAACTTTATCACATTCATGCACATTCACAGTAGCATGATTCACAAACGAGATTACAAAATTATGTTCACATAGCTTTTGCTCAACACTTGTTCCAAGAGTCGTTATTTTCTGTTCAAAAACTTGATTCAATTTAGTACTTATATGTTTTGGTTTCTAACGATGTTGTTCCACAGCCTTGTTCTATATGATGGAAAGACATTTTGGACTTCTAAAAGTTCATACAAAATATTGATTTGAATGTGTTAAAAACAAGTCCATTAAGCTTTTACAAATGGGAATTATTTCATCCTAAACAAGGCTTTTGTATGTTTCGAACCCCCCCGAACCTTCAGTGATAGTTGTGGGTGTGTGCTTTCTTTGACAACCAGCAAAAACCAAACAAGAATGGTGTTTAAGTTTCTTTCAAATTGTATTCACACGATGACTTAGGAAGTTAATTTTGGAACCTCAAACATATGGTGGGTCTACTAGATAGAATGGGTTGTGGGAGAATTCACTGATTCTGAGACCAAAAAGGCTTGTTCACCAGTTAATTCGTTTGTGGAACGAAGCATGTTACTTCAAATCTTTATATGTTGGTTAAGAGATGCATAACTCGACTGGTGTAGTTATTAATCTCTTTTCTAACATTATGGGATCCTTTGTTTTAAAAGCATTTTTGAACGACTCTCTTCAGCAGCAGTAAGGGGCTCTTCAGATCAGGAATCATAATGGGATTCGTTTTCTCATAATCATCAACAACATAAAGCTTTGGTTTTCCAACTATGGACCTTCTTCGATTGAACGGATTTTGAAAACTAGAGTTGTTTTGTGTTATTTATCATAGAAGAAAACTGGGGTTCATCAACTTTGGAAAGTTTGTGCAGATTGATCTCTTTTAAAAACAATATTATCTAGCTGTTTAATCCTATTTTCTAAAGCAATCTCTCTATCTTTTGTTCTAGTTCTTCTTTCTTAAAATCTTCTTTGAGGAAAGAGAAAATGTTTGCATTAAAGATTCTTTTTCTTTTTATGTTCAGAAAGAGTTTGTTTAATGACGATCACTTTACAGACTGAGCTACATGAATCGAAAAACATTGTTCGTTACTTGTTAAATCAATTTTTGTCCTTCGTTCAACACCTTAACCTGTTTCCTTATATCTTTCAGTCATCAGTGTTTTTTAAAGTTTCATTTACTCTTTTATGGTTTTGAAGTTATCTTGGTACAATTAGCAACTTGGGTATTCGTTGTTCAATCACAAATATATCAGTGCATCTTGTTGTGCAGAGAGTTATAGAATTTTGAACGGTGGATGTGTGATTCAATCAGATACTGGAATAAAGGAACGAGTTGCTACACTGGTTATTTCTCTCTGAATAGTGTCAAACATTCGATATTGCTCAGGAAGACGGCATTGCATGCAAAAGCTGTTTAATTATAGATTATTTTATCACATTATAATGAGCATTTCCGTGTACCTCAAAAAAGTGCATCTGATCATAATGAGATAAATCGCCTGAGAGCAAACTTTGGGCAATGTTAGTTCATCACAATCATAGTCTTTTGCATCAAATCATCTGCTTGCTCAGCAGCCATTTGTGAGTTATGACTGTCTGCTATAGCTTGACTTCTCGGATTCGTGGATTGCAAGAATGCTAGTTCCTCCTATGTAGGAATTTGACACGTGCTTGAGCTTGTACCAGTAACACTTTGTCTTTAAACCATGAATCATCCCGTTTCCTCCTTGGTTTAGTGAATTGTTTGTACAAATGTCCTTCCCCTTTGCAGTTGTAACATGTAACAATCCTCTGTTTCCCCGAGTTATTCCTACTTGCTCCTGGAGTGAAAGTTTCTTGTAGTACCCGCAACATAAGAAATTTGTCTCCCCTGAACTGGTTGTATGGTTACACTTCCATCATTAATGGTGGCTTGTTGCCTAGGATTTAACGAATTCCTCAGCTAGTTATTGGTAGTGGGAGTAGGAGGAAGTGACAAAGTAGTCAAGGAAAGACATCACGTGATTGATGGCATCAATGGGATCATCACCTTTGGAACACTGGTACAATTAGACCCGATTCAGGTTGGGAAAATTCAGATTGTTGGTTAATTAAGGGAGCATATTCCAATTGAGGGATGGATGATGATGGAGAATAAACGTTGTGGTGAATTGATTGTTGATACTCATTGGATGGATAAGCGATTGAAAAAGGTGTTGATGAATGATGAGTCGAGCATTGTTTAGACTGATAAGGTGATCCATACTTTAGAGACGGATAATGTGAAACAAATTGTTGATGTTGAGAGTTCTGGTAAGAGTGTTGATGAGATTGATAAGGAGACTGTGTCATTTGTGAGATGCAATAAATAGCAAGGGATCGGTGTTGCGTTCATGATCAATCGAACTTCATTTGATGCCGTTCTGTTGTTTAAGTGAGCATGAATTTGATCAACATTAGTAGTATGCAAGTCTTTGACCAACTTAACATCAGTAACGAATTGGCTCCATTCAGCCGGAAGAGTATTCAGAAACTTGGTATTGACTTAAAATTGCTCCAGTGGCATCTTGTAAATATTTATATCATTGAGTTGCAGAGTGAATCTCAAGTAGTACTCGTGTAACGACTCTCCTTTCTTGTATGTAATTTATTCAAATTATCGTTACAACTTGCACTTCTCGTTCTTGTTCGTTAACGTGGTTCCTTGCATGAGAGTTTGATTTTCTCCAAATATCTTTGGCTACCGATGTTGACTATCAAGAGCATAAATTCAGTTTGGATGGCCTTGTAGAATGTTATTATTGCTTTGATGTCATAATCAGTTGAATGGTTTCTACGGGGAGTTAATTCAGTATATTCCTTTGGTCTGGTTACACCATCCACTGTAATTGTTAGCCAAACAAGTGGACCTTTTTCAATAGAAGCAAGAATCATTCTACCATGAGGTATGTTCATCATATAAAGTTCCATTTTGCTTTTCCACGAGTCATACAAGTGTTTGTCAAGCATCGCTGGTTTATTGTCACCACCCGAGAGAAGTGACTTATCAGCAAGAGTCGTCATTGATAAATTGGTATGTTCAATGATTACCGTTGGATCGAGCGGTGATCGAAAGTAATTGTGTTTGATGGTGTTGTCTTTTATGTGTTTTAAGTCTTGAAACTATACGGGATTTTACAATTCTTGACAAAACCAGTAAAACAAGTGAGTGTTTCACGGGATTTTACAAGTCAAAGAAATAAACCGTATACTTTTGATTAATCAATTTGAGTTTTAAGTGTATGTTGCAAATTCGTATGATTAAGTAAAATTGAAAATTCGGGTCATTGAGAAAAATTGCAAATTCGTGTCCATAAGCAAAATTGCAAATTCGGGTCCTTGAGAAAAATTGCAAATTCGTGTCCTTAAGAAAAATTGCAAATTCGGGTCCTTAAGAAAAATTGCAAATTCGTGTCCTTAAGCATAATTGCAAATTCGGAAGTTGCTAATTCGTGTACCACTAGAGAGCTGCAAATTCAGATACCACTAGAAACTACAAATTCGGATACCACTTGAAACTGCAAATTCGGATACTACTATAAGCTGCAAATTTGGATTCCACTAGACACTGCAAATTCGGAGACACAAGAAAAATTGCAAATTCGGATAGAACAAGAAACTGCGAATTTGCGCAACACACGGACGAAAATCAAAATCTTTAAAACCTAAAAAGATACCTTTTTGATTGTTTTTTCCCAAAATTTCTTGTACAATGTTGGGAAAAATATTGTAAAAGACTTAATACTGGTAGTATAACAGTTAAGTCTGGTAGTATTAGTTAAGTCTGGCAGTACTAAGTTAAGTCTGGCTTATACTTATAGTTAGTATGGTAAGTGTGGCACTACTATCGTTAAGTCTGGTCGTATTTAGTTAGTCTGTTTAATGTAAACAGAAATAGAAGTAATAGTTATCTCTAGAGATATTTTAGGAGATATTTAGGAAAGGGATATGTATGATTTTTCACACGTTTTGTAAAAAGCCTGCTAGAGTTTTTCCTTGGTGTATAAAAAGGAACCCTACGGCATAGAGTTTCATCTATATGTAATAGAAGCCATTGAAGCTTAATAGATTCAATTAGCAAAAATTTATTATTATGTTCTTCTTAAATTCCTGTGTTAAGATTCCGAATTAACACTTGATATTCATAAGTCTAGCGTCTGCTTCACATAGTTGTTTTTGATATATTCAAGTTAGCTATTGTCTTAACAAGGCTAATATAGAATCAACACAAGGACAATATATAGGTGGTATTCAGAGCCCAATAGAGGGATCTGATTAAGAAGGAATCAATAGATCACAAACAACACTCTCCTACAATTCTTTACAAAATGTGTCTCAACCTGCTTAATGATGAGTTCTCCACAAATCTCAGTGTTGATGAAGGTCAACCATGAAGATATGCATCAGACAATTGGTGCTACACCATAAACAAAAACATAGGTGATTCCTCAAACAACTGCTATATAATATCAAACTCCCATTCTGGAAAAAAGAAGGAGGAGTATGATATATAGGCCTATGGAGATAGACATTACCTTGAGTTTGTACATTGACACTGATGTTTGGAAGGTTATTCAGAATGGAAATCCAAGAAGGAGGGGGAAAGAATTTCAACTTGGAAAGGATGTTTGTTCGAATACTTTCACCAGTAACTGCTGCAGAAATTCAAGCTGTTAAAAAGGAAAGGAAGGCTAAGAATATCTTGCTGATGGCCATTCCCAAGGAGCATATGAGAAGATTTCATGGAATGGATGATGCAAAAGAGATCTGGGAAGCCATCAGAAAACGAGGTTCGGTGGTTGGTTTAATGCAAATTCATAATGAAAAATGCAGAAGGCTTTTTTCAAACAACAGTTTGAAACATTTAAAAACATTCCAAGTTCAGAAGGGTTAGAAAAGGGATATGACAGATTCCAACAATTACTTTCTCAGTTGGAAGCTCATGGTGCTGAAGTATCAACTGAGGATGCAAATCATAAGTTTCTTAGATCTTTGCCCCCAGCATGGTCCAATCTGGCAATGACTATGAGAACTAAACCAGAGGTTGACACTTTATCTATTGATGATTTGTATAATAACCTTAGAGTTTTTGAGCAGGAAATCCAAGGGTTTGCTCAAAAAATCGTTAAGTGCTCAAAATGTTTGCTTTTGTTTCACATAGCAAAAAGCAGCATTAATAAGGTTAAGTCAGGTTTTACTGGTTGCTACAGTACTTGCATCTTCCTTCTTTTCCCCTTCTACTTCTTCAACCAATATTCCTGAAAAAGAAGTTCTGCTAGTTTTGCTGATGAAGTTATCTATTCCCTCTTTGCCAAACAATTAGAGGACTGGGACTTGCTTCATGAAGATCTGGAACAAATTGTATGATTTGGCATGAAGAGTAGAGATGGACATAAACTGGCATAGCAATGCTTTTATTGCGAAGAAGAAGTTCTATAAGAAAGAGGAAGGAGAGTTCGTGGTGGTTGAAAATACATGTTGGCTTTGACAAAAGAAGAAGCTTGAATGCTTTATTTATCCACCACACACTGTCACTTTGCCTAGGGAATGTACAAACAAAGGGGAACATGATGGAAAGAGAAGAGAGACCTATTTTATCAACATCAAGGACGCTGGGGAAGCAAGAGAAGTATCAGATGGGCTTGCTGACAATGGATGATGGGTTGCAATTGGGGAGAACATACTGAAGTTGAAGAGACAAATCATGCACTTATGGCTATCAGCTCAAGTAATGAGGTATCTTTGTGTTCTAAAACTTGCATTGATTCATACAATACCCTTAAAACACTGTGTGATGAACAAATGAATTAGTTAGGTGATCAAGAAGCATAAATACTTGCCTATAGTCAAGCTGTTAAGAAACTAGAAGCTCAACTTGTTACTTTTCAAAAACAGCAACTTTCTCTAAATGAAAAGCTTACATTTCAGGCTAATGAAATATATGAAAAAGATGAAAAGCTTAAAAGATATAGGAGAATAGGAATGAAAGCTGTAAAAGAAAAGGAACAATTGCAGAAAACATTAGATTCATGGAAAGATTCTTCCAAGAATCTTTGGAGATTAATTAATTCTGGCATGAGTTCAAATAGTAAAGTTGGCTTAGGGTTTGAAATACAATCAAACAATGAGGTTCTAAGTTATGAGGAAGAAATGAATTTTTTTTGTGTTTAATTGTTCAAAAGAGGATTCAGTTGAGAAAAACTCTTTGTTACAGTAGATTTACAAAGACAAAGATTTTAAAGGTGTTCACCTCTGTTAGTGGAGATTATATTTCTACACCACAAGAGAAATTGATGAGTCTTATATGTTATGGTAAATAAGGGACCCTCAAGAAGCCTGAACCCATGTATAGATGATAGATGCCCGAGAATAATTCTACCTGTCAATCTAATGACAGTTGCAAGGATCTATTGGAACTTCCTCTGAACATTATGTTGATCCTGAATCTGAGATTTCAAGTGTACCTCCAGAAGTGTATGTGTCTACACCTATAACAACAAATGAAAAAGGTATGTCTGATCCAAAATCAAAAGAAGTTGAACCTAGTTGTGTTTCACACATAAAAACTCCTAGACAACCAATCAAAGATCAAGCAACACCTAAAGTTAATAGAAAGAATTGGAATGCTATGATGGAAAAGGAGAACTAGGGAAAGGTTACTCTTTTCACAAAGAGAAATGTTTTGTTTGTGGTAGTTAAGTCATTTGATCTAAATTATATTTGTGAACTATTATGAAAAAAAAAAATGGCTAAGAAAGGCTGAGGTTAAGAAACATAAGGGTTTTTAATTGTAAATGGGGTGCACAAAACCAGTTGGACCAAAGCAAACAGGGTTATTCATTCTAATAAATTCTGTTCCTAGATCTGTCAAACTTAATGCTTGTAGGCCAAACATTAATTCTGTTAGGCTAATATTAATATGGTAGGACAAATTTTAATTCTGTTCGGCCACTATTTATATGGATCGGACTAATGTTAATCCTGTTAGGGAGAGTTTAATACTGGTAGTTTTAATGTTAATAATGTTAGATCTAAACAGCCAGTACCTAACAAGACCTCAAACAACTTCTTTAGTCCTAAAAGACCACAGGTGAATCAATTTAAATCAAAGAGGGCATTTTTCCAAATCATATTCATTGTAGAAGACCCTTTGCAAAAAACTACCTAACAAAATATCTCAGTATCACTGCCTGTTGATTAAGGGAAATTGGGGATCTGCTGTTCAGACCTAGCAGGCTTTATAATTGGAGGAACTATAAAAACCTACAATCCAGTTGTGATTCGTGGACCAACTTTTATTAGAACTGTGAATGCTACAGGTCACAACGCAGACCAAGCCTGGAAAAGGAAAGGCCTGGGTCCCTAAGAGAAACTAATTTCTCTTTTTCATGTGCAGGAACATCCACTGAAGAACATGGTAGATAGAGGTATATTTGATAGTGGATGCTCAGGGCACATGACAGGTAACAAGGATCAACTGGAGGATTTTGAAGAATTCAATGGGGGATCTGTTACCTTTGGAGGTAGCAAAGGCTACATATCTGGTAAAGGAAAAATAAGAGTTGGTAATTTAGATTTTGATAGTGTGTCTTTTGTAAAAGAATTAGGGCATTTTAACCTTTTCTCAATATCACAAATATGTGATAAGCAGCACAAGGTTCTTTTTACTGAAACTGAATGTCTTGTTGTGTCTTCTGACTTTAAGATGCCTGATGAAAATCAGATACTTTTAAAGGTCCCTAGACACCACAATATGTACAGTTTTGATATGAAGACACCTACTCCTGCAAAAGGTTTTGCCTGTTTGATTGCTAAAGCCACATCTGATGAATCTAAATTATGGCATAGAAGGTTAGGTCATATCAATTTTAAAAACCTAAACAAACTTGTGAAGGGAAACCTTGTCAGAGGTCTACCTTCCAAGGTTTTCAAAAATGACCACACATGTGTTGCCTGCCATAAAGGCAAACAACACAGGGCCTCCTGCAAGGCCAAGTTAGAAAGATTAATCACTGAGCCACTACACACCTTGCATATGGATCTTTTTGGTCCTACTTCTGTGAAAAGCATTAATCATGCAAGTTATTGCCTTGTAATTACTGATGATTGTACCAGATTTAGTTGGGTATTCTTTTTGGCCTCTAAGGATGAAACTAGTGGCATTCTTCAGACCTTTATTAGGCAGATTGAAAACCAGCTTAGTCATAGGGTTAAAATCATTAGATCAGATAATGGCACTGAATTTAAGAATAAAGATATGCTTGAATTTTGTGGAAACAAGGGAATAAAACAAGAGTATAGTAATGCCAGAGCTCCACAACAAAATAGAGTTGCTAAAAGAATGAACAAAACCCTAATTGAGGCTGCTAGAACTGTGCTAGCAGATTCTCTCTTACCAACCACTTTTTGGGCAGAAGCAGTTAGTATTTAATTACTTGGTGGTTAGCATTGGTGTGATAAACCCATAGGTACATTTAAGGGGAGGCTTAGTTGTATAGTTTGTTTAATTCTGGTAGCTAAGTAGTCTTAATACTGTTAGTTAGTTCATATTAATACTGGTAGTTATGTCATATTAATACTGGTAGTTAAGCAGTATTAATTCGGGTAGTTAGTTTTCATTAATTCTGTCTTTACAATATGTTTTTTCTTTGTTTTAGACTAATCTTTGCAGGCATAGCATGGATGTGCAAATGAAAGGCACGAGTGATAAGGTTTTAGCTTTTGTAAATTCTTAGTACATACTTAACTCTGGTTGAAAAATAATTAATTTGGGTTGACTCTTAATTAAATCTGGTTGACCAAAATTAAGTCTGGTAGTGTAATTGTTTATTCTGGTAGGTTATTGTTAATGCTGGTTACGGGAACTTTGACTTTTTCTGTTTTATCACTGTTTAAATGTTACCGTTAGAGATTTTTATGGCGTTATTATCGTTCCTCAGAGAAGCTGAAGCTATATATAGATAAAGTTTGATTTCTCTTTCATACTCATCTTTTTATTGCTATCTCCTTTTCACAAAGTAAAAATCTTCTTTCATTTAATAACGAACATAGT
>BQNB010065725.1:0-33093 GCA_026074375.1 Tanacetum coccineum
TAGTTGTTGAATGTACATAGCAAGTTGCAAGATGTTTGTCATTTCTTTTGATATCATAAGACCAAATCCGGCCATATAGAGATATGTATGATATATTTTTGTGATTTTTGAGTATTGGGTATAAAAGTGGGTATTTGTTGAAGCGTAGAATTATTTTTGTGGTTTCGGGTATGCCTAAACGTAATTTATCGCGAAACGTAACCAATTTACGTAACCAATAAAAATAAAAATGAACAATGACCATAATTATTCTCAAAATAATTATTTAATACTTGCTTGATGTAAACGTTTAATTGTTTGATACCCGTTTACATTGAACAATGGTTTTTAGCTTACACGATTTAACTTAACGATTACAATTAAAAGTAAACGCGTACAATACTTAAAATACATAGTGGATTTATTGACGTCGTAAATGACCCTAAAACACGGGGTGTTATAATAATCAGAATGAGAAGTGGTACTGCCACTACTCTTCTCTTCAATATCAAAGCAAAATGTTTCATAATCAGGTGAAGAATCATTAAAATGAGAAAGAAGGGTGTCGGTCTCCTCCACGAGAGAGTCACTATCCTCGTAGGGAATAGGAGATGAGGAGGGAGACTCGACTACAAAATCAGAAGAGAGAGTGAGATTGCCACTCAAAGAATTGTTTTCAATAGGAAATTTATCGCACAAAGAATCAACAATATCAATTCTATAAACGAAATGGTCGGCACGTCCCGTAGGATTCTCCAAAGCTTGAAATTTTTCTTTAAGCATAGATGGATATGGAATCAATGGCTGATGACGATTAGGCTTCGGGTCTTCCTTCGGTTTTGGTGTGGACAATGGTGGAGTTTCTGGAGGTGGAACAAGTGGTGTGCTCTTAGAGCTAGGAATTTCCACCACTTCTATTATGGTCTCCGGTTCTAGATCCTTTTCTTGATAAAAGAGAAAATTAGAATGAGGAATAAAGGATCCATCCAATGTCAAACCACTCATAGTAGTAACCGCTTTACGTTCTTCTTGTGGGTATGTTTCGGTGTCGCTTGGTGGCACACATGATGACCTCTCTTGAAAAGTTTCTTCCATTTGACCCATTTGATTTTGCATTAACTGTATTGAGGCTTCTTGGTTTTGGTTATAAGCTTCTTGCATGCTAGAAATAAGAGCTTCTACTTGTTTAGTAAGAGCGGTGATGGCATCATTTTGATTTGAAATACCACCACTACTCGAAACTTGAGGTTTATTTCTACAAGTTCGAACCTTGGCTTTATTCTCAATAATGGTTAAGGCTTCATGAGAATTTTTAGACATCAGATTTCCACCCGCTGCGGTATTTAGAAAATCTTGATTAGATTGACTCAGCCCGTTATAGAAAAAAATCTATTTGGTGAAGGAGTGAAAATCCGTGATGAGGACATTTCCTTAATAAATCTTTGAATCTTTCCCAAGCTTCGGTAAAAGTCTTACCAAAAACTTGTTGAAAGTTCGTGATTTCTTTTCTGAGCTCTCTTGTTTTAGAATGAGGGAAAAATCAATTCAAGAACTTTGATACTAAATCATCCCAAGATGTGATGTAATTAGGAGGTTCATTCTCGAGCTATGTCTCGGCTGCCCCTTTAAGTGAAAACGGGAATAAGATTAACTTTACCACATCATGAGGCACATGGTTTATTTTGAAAGTTCGGGTTATTTGGTAAAATCTTTTGATGTGTGAGTGAGGATCATCATTTTCAAGACCAAAGAAAGAATTGTTACTTATAAAATCAAGTAACTTGGTTTTTAGTTCAAATTGATCTGCTAGAACGGCTGGAACAATGATAGCATCTTTTATACCTACGATAGGTATTCGGAGTAGCTCTTTCATCGGTCTCAAATGATCATCCATTTGGACGTCTTTAGCGTTCTCGTCCTCTCCTTGTATATGATCATGAAAAAGATTATCGAACTCAGATTCTTCTACTTGACGAGATTGCAAACTTTTCTCGGGATTGGGAAAATGCAAACTGATCTGGTTTGAAGAATATTGCGTGCTCGTGCAACAGAAGTAAAACAGAGAAATTTGGTATTTCATAATTTTTAGTATTTCTTTGTGAGTCTTTATTATCATCAATTTTGTTTTTATTTTTAATATATATATAAAATAAAATTGAAATGGAAAATATTTTTTTGATTTTTTTATAAAGAAAATAAAATAAGAATAAAAATATTTTTTTTGGTATTTTATTATATATATATATATATGTATATATATATATAAAAGAAAATAAAAAATAAAATAGAAATGGAAATTTTTTTTGGGTTTTTTTGAAAAGATAATAAATATTTTTGGAATTTTTAATATATATATATATATATATATATATACTAGTTGCAAAGCCCGCCCGCCTTGTGAGTATTCAAAGAATAAATAAAGTAACGGTTAATCAATTACGAAAACCGTAAAATATTTATTGAATGAATAAAGAACAAAAACGAAATGTATGGTAATCCGATATGAGGACATAAAACTTAATAAAGTATCTGTCATTACAAAATACACAAAAAGGAGTACATTATGTGAAAACTAACACGAATGTATATTCCCTTTTAAAGTAACGGTTAATCAATTACAATAAAGGTTTTTAAAGTACAATCAATGAATATGTTCTTGCAGGGGGTATATATTAATAGTTCCTATCCAGGATTTTATATAGGCAAAAGAAGGTGAAAATGTGAACAACACGATATCTTTTGATGAATCTATAAGTCCATCGTTACTTAAGTTTTCCTCATTGTTCTCTGCATTCGTAGTTGTTCCACTGTCACTTTCTGTAAACTACAAATCATAAACAAAGAAAATGTTAAGTGAGTTGCAAATATTTCCTTTGTATATTAAGGGGTGCTTTGGATTTGTTATTAATTTTAAATGCTTATCAGCCTCTAATAAACAGGTTTCATCATACTATCATAAGCACTTTTTTATTCAAAAATAGCAGCGCCTTCCTCCAAACACCAAAAATTGCTTATCTACTAAAAACATCTAATAAGCAATCCGAAACACCATTTAAAAAGGATTAACCATAAAAACTAAGTTTACACATTAATGAAACTTACGAAATACGCAAATTTAGATCCTTTTACACCTGTTGAATTTCAAAAATGTTTTGGTAATTTACGACAAATCCAACTATGATCTCACCACCAAAGTTGTCATTATATTAATAAAAAAATCACTGATATATTACCAAATAACGATCCTATCTACGGGACGTTTATATTGTTTCAAAATTGAAAGGCTTCATAAGAACTAAATTTATAACCTTATTGAGCTCAAATTTGTTAGATAACAGCCTACTGATGCAGGTTCCATCAAAGGTGTTCTGACTATGAGCTACAATAACAAGCTGCTTCTTGAGTCGTTGAGCCACAACCTCAACTACCTATTTAATTCTACAAAGAATCTGTCATGAGAAGCATCATTTTAAGGTCAATATCGTATATCGTAAGCCTATTTTGTAAGTAAACACGATGGGCGGGATATCATAAGCCTATTTATGTCCATTGTCTGACTCAACCGACCCAACCAATTTTCAACCTCATAATATAACTTTATCGGCATAAAAAGCATATCAACATATTACTTACCCAAAAAAATGAGGATGCCCTTTGAATTCCTTCTTATATTTGCCATCCTTTTTCTTAATCTCCTGCTCAGCTTCACTTTTTAGCAACCTATATTCATTCACATTAAGAAAATACATTAACTTGAAAATTAATAGAATATGAAAAATAATGTTTCAGATACTAATACTTTTATGATTAGATTATGCAACAATCAAGAGCCATAACTACCTGCACATTTCCATGCTCCTTTTGATAAACAACATCATGTGCTAATATTTCATCTAGCTCTGCAATAAGTTGTTACACCTGTGGATCATATGAACAATGTAAAATACAATGATCAAATTAAATTATTACACTTTCTCTACGAGTCAGGTTGTATACCTTTGGAATGAAATGAATCAGACTTTCTGGTATGAAAATAATACCATAGTTGTAACCAGCATCAATACATTTCAAGATTGTAATTTTTTTATATAATCTGTGTATACAACATGCATTACTGAAGTCCCTGTAAACCCATAAACTTGCAATAATGAGTTTCGTGGTGTGAGGGTGAGGGGAGTGGGGGGGGGGGGGGGGGGGGGGGGGTTTCATATTTAAGTTAAACATTCTAAGTAACATTTAATCCTACTTATAGTCTCAAAATGGCATATTTGTTAGTTAAAAAGTAGTCACTCCGGTTCAGGTTTTTTTTATGAACTAAGTAACCCATACTTATGTATCTAAAGATAAACATAACAATATATTATAGGAACATATTTGCTTAAGTGGCTAGGAACATGTTTGCTTAGGTGGCCGTAAGCACAACCACTAATTCATAGCGTACATCAATTGGTGTGTCAGCAAGACTACATTACAATATCTTCTTATTTTATTAAATATTCATACATGTTTGATTATAATGAATTATATGAAATGACCATGATCAAGGAAGAATTAAAGAATACCATGGGGACAAGTTTTTTTATAAACTGGCTTTATGTGAAAATCTGCTTCATCTACTTCTCCATCAACAACAAATTCCTCCTCCCCGTTTTCATCCTCCAACATCCTCTTTTATTTTGCCTCATATAGCATAATTTTTAAGCACGCATTTTAACATGCAAATTATTCTTAACATTTCTAACTTAAAATCACGATTTGTATATGGATGTTGCTCCGATTACAACTGCATACTCATTGTGTAGATCCCAAAAACCTGTACAAATTTCAATTGCCGTCGCTTGCATCTTCACCAAAAAAGACTTCACCCCTCTTCCATTTTTGTATTGACCTTTGTCTCTATGTCCAACACACTTCCACCCTTTAGAAAATCCCATTGCCTATTATAACTACACGTCACGATCATTACCTTTTTGAATTATTCTCTATCTTTTTCTTTGTAATGCACACAAATTTGATCTTCAGTAAAAGGAAGAAAATCTGTTTTTCCAAATGAAGTAAATAATGCAGACTAAATTATGTCACAAAAGTCCTAGTGCATTACTTGAACTACCTTTGGAACCAATGCAATGATATGATCTTGTAGATTTATGTATGACCTTAAAGGAACCAACAGAGCTTGAAAATACTCAGCATATTTACAGAACATATAAGTTGCAATATGTAGCTTCTGTTGAAAAGTCCTTGTCTACTATATTAAATCAGATTGTATGACCAAGTGCCAAAACATAATTCAAAAAATAAACTACATTTCAGATCTTTATATAAAGACTCCTATAATCTTGATCCCTTAAAAATTTAATAGTAATAAACCTAAATTATCCAATCAATTGGCTTCACTTAAAGATTTAAGCTCAATATGAAGCTCGAATACAATCGAGAAGGTATCACCGCATCCTAGGCTAATGAGACCAATCAATTCAATCTGTTTTGAAATTGGTTGATCATATTCTAGCAAACAGATGGAGAAAGGCACAAGTAGAAGATGAGATGAACCTCATCATCAGATCAACTACTTCCATCTTCTAGGAAATTAAAGATCACTTACAAAAATTACAAAAATCTTCATCAAAGTTTCCAACATCGTTCAATCGTGACTTTCATTAGATTCTATTAACTCTATTTTGATGGTCATTTCAATCTCTCTGTTAATTAAAATGAAACTTTCAAGACATGTTGGAAACCAAATGTAACATGATCTAGCCTAAGTTTATGTGAAACTTCTCTAACTAAGGGATATTGAAACCAAAGACTTATTCTAAATTTATAGCACAATCTACAAAGGTTGATGTTGTTTCTTAAAAGATACAAAGTAATATACTTAACTGCATTTCAGTAGATTTTTCTTCGTGAGCTGCAACTTCGCCTCAACCTCAGCTCAATCTTGTGAACATATGATGCTCATGTGATTCATCATTTCCAAATCTGTACCAAAAAATTCAAACAAATTAAGAACAAAATTACCGAATTTGAGACCATTTAGAAAAATACTTGGTTGTGTGTATGGACCTCAAAAGTTTCGCCTAAGATACCATGAAAAAAAAATGAAAACTTGGTCCTATTCGTTAACTCTCTCTAACACTCGAATAAATCCCTTTTTGACCCATGACACAAAAGCATACCTCATTTGCTTCATAGCGGAGTGGACCAACTACTCCAGCTAGAGTTGTGTACACATCAGCATGTAGTCGTTGTCTACGCATGCTGTAGGTGAGATAGTACACATCAGCTTCTGGATTGCTTATAACTCTGTGTGGATAATCTTATGTTCTATTAAATTAAAAATACTATGATAATCTGGTTTACTTGAGTATGTGGAAAAATCTGATTATAAAGGCAAAATGTGTGCCACTGCAATGAAGTAAGCCATGATAATAAACTGTTTGTTAACATCTCACTTTAATTAATACTACCATGACCAAGATCGATCCATTTCTAGATAAACATATCACAATTCCCACCTCTAACTATTAGCATTACTCACCTGATTGTGGAGAATTTTTTATAAGACTATCAATCTGGACACCATATTGCTTTAGTTGTTTCTTCGTGAGCTTGTAATCAGTGTAGTACCTGAAATAGTAGAAGATCGTAAGTAATCATGGTCATTTAGGTAATTATGTTAGTGACAATTGAATTAAGATGTCTTTCAAGAAAAAAAGCAAATTACCTACTCCATTCGCTTGTACGTCCTTCAACTTTTTCCAAGAACAACCATCTTTCACTGCACATGATGCAACAGAAAATACATAAGAAATGTATTGAAAATACAAAAAATTTTAGGACATTAAGAGTCATGACAATAACCTTCTATTCTAGCAAAAAGTTATTGTATATCAATACATCAGAAACCTATACCTCATGTCATATTGTGTTAAAATGAACCATTGAGCATAATAAAACACCAAATCCTATTCGGTAAAAGATGCCCAAACATGATTTTTTTATTAATGAAATCTCCAAAATCATTTGTACTAAAAAGTTATATTAAAAGTAAAATGATATAGTTTTTGTAACAAATTTGTTAAGGTAAGAATGTATGATGTTGCATCTGGTTTTCCCAATATGACCTGAACCTAATACGATATGACATGTGTAACCCCTTTCGACCCGTAACAATAATGTCCCAATTTAATCCGAACATCTTTTGACCCTTTCATTTTTAAGGTTAAAAGATTTTTTTTCCCACATAAATAAAACATAAACATGTCTTTTCAGAATAAAGGTCGACTTCTTTTGTTATGTTCAAATGCTTCCCTTTTCCAACTATCACAGTCCATTCAGAGATAGGGTCTCTCAAAAAATTAGATCCTGTGATATCATGTACTGACTATGAGTGTTTATTAAACAGTGGTACACTACTATAGTTTTTTGAAACTACATGAATAGTCCCTTGATAATGATTTTAGGGTACCTAGAATAAGAAAGCAAAAAGAAAAGAAAAAGATACGAATTTTTTTTTTGAAAAACAATCAAACTTAATTAAGCTTGTTTTCATCATTTATACTGCTTGTGCTTCCTCTACGAAAACATTAGTGTTTGCTCGAGTTTCCAATCGGACGAGGTTTCCTTTAACAACTCTTGAAGCAGCAGCACCAATTTGAGTTTTTTTTGGCTGGAGGCTCACATGACTGCATTTCTCTGTTTTAGAATTTAGATTAACATAAAAAAATGTCAAATGAAAAAATGACAAAATTAGTTTCAAACTATGGTGCATTAATAAGCATTAAAACTGAATATGTTTGGTTATTACCTTTGCGAACTTCGTTTTAAGGTTGTAAGTCCAATCTACCCAAAGTAACGAATATGAAACACTAAGTTACTCATCTCCTGGTGCATAGGTGATGGAGAACGGATGCCTACAACCACCATATGATAGGTTATAAGTTTAGAAGTTTAGCAATCTTTAAGTTAGTAGTTAAGCACAACAAAATCTGGCCATTGGCTAACGTTAGCGGACATAAATTAACTTTTAGTTACAGTATTTTGTTTGTTACGTACTATGAAATCTGTCTTTCTTTAACTTAGAATAGTAGTAATATTTTTAATCTAATGTTGATCATTTGTGCAGCTCGCTTTATGGATGATATGCCTCTTGTATCTAATGTTCCAGACCAATTGTAGTAGGGGTCACACAAATATGCTAAATTTTCAGTGCGGGTTCTTTGCAACTTAATTCAAAACGACTATAAATGGTGAAGAAACTATCAAACAAAAAATATGATCATTTACCTGGAAACGGGTCTAAAATAGTCTTGTAAGGTGTGCATATTGAGAAGGTCCAACACAGTTGGAATATGGATAGATTCAATGCCGAAAGAACACCCATTTACAGTAGTGTCTCTTGCACAAAAAAAATGGTAAATTCAATGAGACATATTCACAAACTCTTATTGTACATTCAAAATTAAAACACATTGTCCAATATTGATGGTAACTGAGACACGCTCGATTAAATTTTCCATTTGTTAACAGATAAAATATAATATAAAACATTCAACAAAAACCTTGGATCATGATAAGTGACATACCTAATATCTTTAACTTAATTGTCATATTATCATGCTAAATTCCGCTTCTTCAAATTGCGAAAATCACCTGAAACAAAGTGAATTTAATTGAAAAATGAATTTGAAATAATGATAGAAATAAAATGCAAATAATAACTAAAAATCAAATTTGAAATTAAACTACCTGTTTAAAGATTGTAGATAAATTAAAGAGCCATGTAATGAATGTTGGGGTTACTAGTAAACCGAGATTTACTTGGAAGATTAATGGTTTTTGTAATCAAGAATTAATGATTAAATCACTGATTTTTGATTTGATCTAGTTGCGAGAACCTTAATTTTTTGTTTTGTTCTTGAAAGCGAGTCTGTAGAGGGGTTCAGTTTTTGAACCTTATGGGTGTGTTTTTGAATCAGATGTTTATATTAGGAAATAAGTTACAAACACATCTATACATAAGTATTAAAGAGAATTGACAATTAAACATACCTGATTATAAGGATTTAATCAATGCATCATCTTGTTATTGTGAGCGGTGGAGCCTCTTGTTATGCTTTTGAAAGTGAATTTCATAACAGATGACATTGCGATGGCAGTAGTAGTTTTTGAATTCGTGATTAGATTAGGGAATACATACAAAGTTGAAAAATATAAATCTTATTTTGGTATCAATGTTTTTAGTTACAGAAATTAATGGGCCAAATTATTTCCATGTATTCATACTTAAATTCATGTTTTTAGATGCGTATATTAATGGCAATTCGTAAGTTAAAAACCGGTTTTGAATTTGAAATGCAAAAAGTAAATACCGAATTATTTCCATTCATTTGTTGTGTATTTATTTTTTTTAAACTTGTCACAACTACCATTGTGGTCTAATGGTAGATGCAATTCCTATGGGTGTCTAGACCATGGTTCGAATCCTACCAGAGGCATATTTTTTCGGATTAATATGAAACGAATTAAGCTGGAACAATAAATGCCTACGTGGCATGTTGAATGCCTACGTGTCATTTTTAAATGCATAGGGTTTTTTTTTTTAGGCCATAGATTAGTTGCTGACTGGGATTAAAAATGTGATGACTGGGATTTCTTTAAAGATGATGCGACATTAATTCTGGGTGAGGTTGCATTCTTTGCTGATCATGTGGCATTTAAGTTGCATGAGGTGTCATTTATTTATCCTATTATAGATAATGTAAGATAAGAGAAAAATAAAATAGAAGTGGAAAATATTAAATTTTTTTATATAAACGAAAATAAAATTGAAATAAAAATTATTTTTGGATTTTTTATTTTTTTATAAGTACGAAATTAAACTTTCAAAAGAGAAAGGATGTTCAAGGCATCAACATCGAAACAAAACGTAAAAATCGTACAACTCTCCCCGACAACGGCGCCAAAAACTGATTCGATAAAATACTATATATATAATATATCCCAAATATCAAATAGTAATATTATAGAGAGTATCTCGTATAGATATAAAAATTACTTGAGGACAAGTAATAGTTTATCTTCCGGATGTCGTGTCCCGACGAGAGATGAATTTGAAATCCACGTAAGTATTTTGTTTCATGCTCGAATATCAAATATTTTTATTTTTGGTTTTAAAACTAATTAAATTTGATAAAAATTAACTATAGAAAACTAGATAGCAAATAGCAAACAATTAAACGAAAAACAATATATAATGAAAGATATGCTTGCTAAGTGTATTGTTTAGATCCTTAAGTGCGAATACAATTAAGTCCTTATCGATGAATCAATATATTTCTAACAAATTATCTTCTCACAACGTTGGCTTATATTGAAAACAACTTTTATTAAGATATCGATTACTAAATTAATGCCTAATTATTCTTATGGCTTTTGCCCGCTCGTAAACCAAAACAATAATTTAAGTAATATAAAAATCACTAATCAATATTTTCTTTTTTTAATCAAATTGAATTTCTAGTGCTATAGATTCTCTAGTAGTCATTTTCATGTTAGACAAAATAGAATTCCTATAATGAAGTGTAGCAAAGATAAAATTTGTATTATCTTTTCATTGAGGGCCTAACATGACTTAACTAACATGCTTTAATTCCAGTTCACTAATCGGTAATAAGATGTGTAGGAATTCTATAGTTGAAGGAGAGAGCAATGCAAATGGTGTAGGGTATAAGAGAGGAATTGAGTCTTCTAGGACCCTAGGATATACTAAAGAATGACATGTGTAAAGTCTATAATGCGAGTGTTAAAAGAAACACCTTTGCATGTCTTTTTATGAAAGAAATCCAAATTAAGGTTATTTACACTTAATAGATATTGGAATGTTTCATTGTATAATGATGATTTATAAAGGACTAGATACATGTATATGTTGTGACTTTAAGAAAGTGATTCATAAGAGGAAGATGTTTTAAATCTAATGCCATAGGGCAGATTTACCCAAACTAAAGATAATTCTAAGACAAAGGATCCATCGATCCATGTTAGTGACAAATTTCGATACAAGGATCATTTTATTGATTGTTTGGGAGATGGTTGTTGAAATTAGGTTTATCATGAGGAATCTTATATAAGTTATGAGAGTTCTCAATTTGAGTTTTCAGAAATGACATCCAAGTCTTGCTCATCAAGTTGGAGTACTTATGAGTTTCCTGATGGAAATTTATAAGTCGTCAATCCTACTCAGAGTGTGTTAAGTTTAGCATGTATAATTTGACCATAGCTAATAACATAACATTTGAACACTTTAGACTCAATTGAAAGACATCCCATTGCAAGTGTGAGTTGCAATTTGATGACTAATCTTGTTGTCTTACAATCGACTTTGTGATTTCATGTAATAACCGAGGATGGTTAAACATGTAGACTCGAAAAAATATCTATGGTCATTTGATTGATATTTCCGTGATCTAGATAAATCCTAGTCTCGATTTCATGTTCATATTCCAATTTTGTAATTAGATTGAATGATGAGATTGATTATCGTTTGAATAATAATCATCTTCATATTCAAAATCCTCTTACGATCACTTATGAATGGATAAGCAAACAGATAATGGGTTTGTGGAATATGTTCAATTCTTCCCTAATACTACCTTAGATGGTTAAAGGTAGTTTATCATTTGAAGAGAATGAATATTATGCTTATTTGATAAAGTAAGAGAGAGTTTTGATGAGAAGATAGTTTGAGTTTTGAGTTGTGCTTTTGAATTGTCTTGTGCAAAAAGTTACTTGTGGTGTGCATTTGCTCATGTTTGGGCTTTTTCGGAAACAACGACTTTCACCAATGCATTGCATGGTAAATTACTTTAGGTATTTCGGATGAAATATTCAAGTCGTAAATCCTACTTCATTGTGTATTTTTGGATCTATTTGCCATATATTTGAACACAACTATTGCGACAAAGTCGACTCAATCATGACATCATCATACACAAGTGTGAGTTATGATCTGATGCATATTCTTATCTTATTGACAAGGTGATGTCGTTATTTTCATATCTTCGAGTGTAATTGGTATGTAGGTTTAAGATAATATCTCTTGTTTTTATTTGATTGTATCTTATAAGCTAGATCAAATAAAGGAATCCGATTTCTTGTCCATACTCGAAAACTTGTCAATTAGATTCGACAATAATATCAATCATAATATTTGTAGTATGAATTCATTATATATATTCGAAATCTTTCTTGACCCTCACGAACACTCTTTTTAAAAGAAAACAAATAAAGATTTTCATAGTGTGTTCCATTAATTCTAAGACTAGTTGTGAGGTGAGGTTATGAATAATGACAAGTTAATTTCTTACTTCAAGATTGTCTTCTATTTTGCTTGTGCGAAACACTATTTGGTGATATGTTTAGTATGCATTAGTTTTTGATCTTTGTATGAGTATATTTATGTTTTTATTTACATTTTTTATACAACACACATCTTTTGTAAAATACTATACGTTTATAAAACGAATATGATTATGTATGTATGTTAGAACAAATGCAAGCACAAGCAAAGTTAAAAAATATATTTTCATTTACTTAATTACCAATGTAATAATACATTCTTCTTAATTTTGTTTAACCATACCCGAGGTCAAACAATTGCAAGATGATGAAAATGAAAATATTTAGACGTTTTGTTGGAATCGAGAGTAGAGTAACGTGTGGAATTATTTTAATGAGGGGTTTGTATTTATATGATCTATTGATGTATCAATATACTTGACAAACTATTTAACTCTATTTTATAATATGGGTTACTACACTCAAGATGTTCTAAAGAGGTTTATGTATAAAAATGTAATTATAATAATCTTTGCCGGTTATGCTGTGCACAATAACTAATTTTGCACTTAAACGCAAGAGGGATTCTAAGTAATTCCTATTACGAATAATCCGAAAAACTCTATTAACACATATTAAAATAGTGTACATGGCATGTGTGTTAGATAATAAGTAGCTCAATTACAAGTATCTATGCTCATGTAATAATATCTATTAACAAAAAACGATACAAGTAAATACAACTTATTCATTTAGGCATGCACATAAAGATATTCGTCGTTAGTTTTGTGTAATTAAATACAAAGATGTTATTTGCTTAATTTTATTCGTACCATAAAAAACACAATTTCCATCCACCATTTTAAAAATTAAATCAAGATCTAATGTCTTGAAAATATAAATGTACCATTTTTCAAAGATACATTGACTAGAAATGCTTGGTTTGAAAGAAAAAATAAACTACAAGTTTTACGTTAAACGAAACATAAAGTTTTGACTACTATGTAGTATTTTGCATTTTTGACTTATTTTATTTTAATTTATGAATGAATCTTGCGATGTTCCTTTAGAAGAAAGTAGACTCAGTTATTCTCAAATGGCGGGTTGGCACGGAACTTCTACTGGACTTACGGTTAATTTTTTATATGATTTTTTGAAGGTTTGCCAAGAAGTTTGCCAAAAACTGACAAAACAGACAGGCGGCCCCCATAAAGGTGACGGCCCCCAGATATATTTGGGGGCCGCCCGAACATTTATGGGACCGCCACCAGTGACCCCAAAACACGTTTTTTGTTCAAAATCATTTTGTAACTTAACTGTAGAACATAGGACTTTAAAAAGTTGTTCCAGCACATAAATTTCGTGTTTTAGACATCATTTCTACTCTTACGACTTAGACAAACATAAGTTGACACTTCCAAGTTCTTTTGAGAAAATTTTCCTTCAAGCTAGTATACGAAGTATATTTAATAACAAAACTAGTACGAATCAAACAACAAAACACTTTTCATATTTAATCCCCCTTCATGGGTAATTTGATACATGGATCGTACTCTATTTTAAAAACCATTTGTTTTGAAAACTAGAGCGACGTGGCTCTGATACCAATTGTGGAAACCGTAGAGGGGGGTGAATACGTTTCCATTAAAAACTTTAAGATCAAGAATTACATCACTCTTCTACCGGCGGTCCCATATATATATGGGGGCCGCCAAGTATATCAGGGGGCCGCCTGATTTATGGGACCGCCTCCAGAAGAGGTTTTTGGACTAGATCTTTTGTATCAAATCACCAATCAAGTTTGATGTAATATGAGAAGTGTCGATCATAGGTTTACAATAGCTAAAACATATTCTAACAATATAACCACACTCATAATATTTAGCACAAAGAGCTACACAACTTTAACTAACAGGATATACACAACCATTCACACAATCATGAGTACAATGCAAGTATAAAAGTAAAGCGATAAATGTAAATAAATAAGTAAAGCGAAGGGTAAAAGAAAATGCAAACCGACACGATGATTTATAGTGGTTTGGTCACGAAGCTCCTCTTCGCCTTACTCCGAGTTACTTCACTAATCAACAAACTCCCTTTCGGCGGAGAAAACCTTATACCAAAGCTTACATTATTTCCTGACACTAAGCTAGATGTCGAGTTCTTCTTCGGGTACAACCAAACCCGTTATGTTTTATGGCCCAACATAACAAACCTTGTGTTTTATGGCCTAAACACATAAACTGTGTCGCTTACATTATTTTCCGACACTAAGCTAAATGTCGAGTCCTAATCTTAGCTAGAACCAATCTACCACTTCACCAATGTATTTTAATGCCTAAAATACTAACCAACCCACAATAAACCTATCCAAATATATACATCATTTGGATCTACACACTACTAAAGATTGGAATACATGGACTCGATCTATATGTAACAAATGTTAAAATGGACTAACTAGACTACATAACTTTGGATCTTGAAGATAACCGAAGTTCTTCTTTTGCACTTAAGGGAAGAAGGAAAGAGTAGAAGATTAAATCACATTTAAACAAGATTAAATAAGTTAAATGATCAAAGATTTAGAGAGATTTGGTGAGATCTAAAGAGAGAAAGAATTGAGAGAAATTTGTGCAAAAGGGTTATGAAAATAGTTAGAGGTGACCCACTATTTATAAGAGCTGAAAAACAGCCTATCAGGAAACTGCGATCCCAGATATATAAGGGGGCCGCCAAATAATTAAGGGGGCCGCCGACCGAATTAAGGGACACCTCGACAGACGCTCCTATTTTTGTCTTTTTATGGTGACAAACTGGTCTGGTGAAAATGACACTTATTTTAGGGGGGAAATGACCAGATTTTAAAATTCAAAATAATTAACAAATAAACATTTCTTTATAATTAAAAAATAATTTGTCTAAATAATTTTTGAGAAATAGTTTTGTTGTATTTATAAAAATATAAAGTTTAAGACAAAAAATTATTTATTTGATCATCCTACAAGTTTAATATTGTTTGTACATACTTTATGTGATTTACGTTGGGTGTAAACCAATGTCCGTCTTGATGCATACTTGAGACGTCGAGAGATGTTGATACGTGTATGCATTGATGATTTGTGATTACGAGTAACTTGCGCACTTTACGTTACGTATTACAAGTTACATGTTTGTCATCATCAACACATAAAGAGATCGTATAGATTAAATATCGTAATATTTGCACTAACAGATGGCTTGAGTGCCATTGCTACTAAATTAGGTACTCCTCTAATGCTTGACTCTTAGACATCTGATATGTGCATGCAATCTTGGGGGAGGTCAAGCTATGCTAGAGTTATGATTGAGCTTCGAGCTGATGTGGAGTTGAAAGATAACATTGTCGTGGCTATGCTTAAAATTATTGGGGAGGGCCATTATATATGTAATGTCCGTGTTGACTATGAGTGGAAACCTCCTAGGTGTGCGACTTGTAAGGTTTTTGGACATATTTATGAGGAATGTCCAAAGAATACATGTGCTAGTGAGAAGAAGAATGTGAAGAAGCCTAGTCAAACTTCTCGAGGTGTTCTGGTTGGTCCGAAAATGGGTTTTAAACCTCAGAAAGAATATAGACATGTTCCTAAAAAGCCTGCTAGTTCTAACGGTAATAAGAAGAAAAGTGTGGAACCTACTATTGAGGTTAGTAATTCAAATCCATTTGAAGTTCTTAATTCGGTCAATAATGATGAGGAGTTAGGTAGTAATGGGGGGACTACTAATTTGATAAATAACGAGGCTACTTCAAGTGGATCCTCTTGTATGAATGTCGATAATAATAGTACTGGTACTACTCCTATTATTGATAAAATCAGGAAGTTTGAAGAATTACTTACTTGGGCAAGCTATTCTTATGGATGAAGCTGGTAAACTTTTGAAGAAGGTAGAGTTTTTGGGTGATTATGATAGTGAAGATGAGATAGCATCAGATGATAATGATGTGGCTCGTTCTATGGCTTCAGAAAAGGGTAGATTTTGGCACTCAAAGTTTGCTGGAACAATGGAGGGATTCGTATGGTAATGGTGACTATGATGATGACTCATACGATAATGATATGTACGAAGGTCAAGATCTTTCTCAAGAGCTTCAAGCTATATGCGATAATCTGGATATCCGAGTTTGAAATCGCAAGAAGAAATAAAATTTTCTTTTGTCTAGTCATTATGTGTACTTCCTTTTAGGAAGTAGTTTTGCCCATGTAACGGGCGGAGATGTGGGACTCACCCTCATCTTTTGTACTTAAATTTTTTTTGGTGTAATAAAATTTACCGGGGAAACCCTTTTACCCAAATAAAAAATAAAAAATAAAAATGAAGCGTTTTGGATTTAAATGGCGACAGTAACTTTTGGTTCTAAGTTATAAAGCTATTTCTGTCTTGGCTAAGATATATAGTTGGTGCAAAGTACGGTTGCATTTTTTACGAACCGTCTTTTGCTACACCAAAATTACGACTCACCCAGACATCTGTATAGCTGAAAAAAACAGTTGCGTTTGACGACATATGGCTTTTGCCACACAAAAATTATGACACACTGGGGTGAGCGAATCATCACAGCCAACCAAGTATTAAACGCTTTCATTTGCTTTGCTATTTGCTACGCCAAAATTACGACTCACTCGGATATCATATTGACACAAAAAAACCAATTACATTTTATGCCATATAGTTTTTGCCATGCCAAAATTACGACTCACCGGGTGACCGAATCATCACAACCAACCAAGTATTAGACGTTATCGTTTTGATTTGCTATTGTATAAAGAATTAATTATATCTAAAAAAAATCCAAAATTACATTATGCAACAAATTTATCAATAATATCTCTACAAATTACTGCAAAATATAACATGCAACCACTTTATAACTATGATTGAATAAAAAGCGTAACACCACAAATTGAATTTTTATATGTTAGGCACAATCAAGTGTTCTACTCTTCACTTCGACCAAAACCACCAAAACAATTTTAACTTCAATCGGCAAATTTAGGAAACCCAAATTTTTAAACAAATAAACCTCTCGCTCACCTAAGGTTACCATCGATGACAAAGAGAATAAGTAAATAAAAAACCACCATTTACATGAAACAAATGATTTTCGTCTTTAATGTTGCTACTGCACGATATCATTAATGGTCTATGTTATAGCGTTGTTATTTGTTTGCGTGTGTGTCTCGTTTTGTTTTGTGTGTGTGTCTCAATATTTATGAAAAAACTAATCAAAATGACGTGGCTTAGTTTAAGCATGAACTAACTAAAACTATAGAGTCAATCCTTAAACTTCGTCGTTGCACCCCTAAATGGCATCATTTGACTCAATTCCAGTCATAAACGGTTCAATCCAAGCCTTATATGGCGTTGTTTTTGTAGGCCTAAAACAAGGTATTTTGAAACTAAATGTTGTCGTATGATCTGCTATAGAAAAATCATGTATTTACATGCGTTTTTTTAGGGCAAATGACACAAAAAGGTATTCAACTTAAAGGTCATTTCCAATTAAGGTATCATACTTTTTTTTGCATAAAAAGTGTCGATAACCCGTAATCACTTCACTTTATTACTATTACACGAATTAAACAAGAAACTAGAAGGAAGTAAGAAGAAGTTTAGAGAGAGAAACAAAAGAGAAAAATAGATGGAAGTAAAATTAGCTTAAAAGAGAATAAACAACCAACACCGTTTTCCTTGGTGGAAAAGGGTTTATATACCCATACACATAAGTTAGGACGTGTAGGGCTTTGACATGGAACAGGCTCCAGATTTGCTTGGGCTTAGACCCGCAACACGTATAATATTAGCTTACTAAACGAGTCCGGTTTCTTTTCTTGCGTATTACAACGTTACATAACTGAATGACCGAGACCTAATATTCATAATGAACAAACTTCATTGTTCAACTCAATATATTGAGGCTAACAATCTCCCCCTAAGTGAGTTCATTCTGACACTCCTTTATGAGATCAATGAGATTGCTTTTGTCGTTAAGCTCTTGTGATCTTGGTCTCTGTCTTCGTTGTAGGCTTTTTCCTTCATGCTATGTGATCTTTGATCTTGAGCCTTTGACATCGTCTTTTGACTTTATCGTTAGTTCTGAGATCTTTAAATCTTTCTCCTTAAGATCCTTGCCACCTTGCGATCTTGTGTCTTGACCAACATGCTCATACTTTACACCATCTTGTAAGCTCGCTAACAATCTCCCTTGATAGACTTGATATCTTAAAGGAAGATCTTGTATATCAGAGTTTGCGAAAGTCTTTGTCTTTAATTCTTGAGCTTTCTTGATTCTTGAATCTTGATGCTTATAGTATGTCTTTGTAGTTTGAGCATTATGTCTTCGTAGTTTGAGCATGAGTATGTGGTAATGAATATGACTCTGCTGGAATGAGGCTGCAACACCGTCGTTTATACTTGCATTTGAAATTAGTGATAAACAGCAGATATGGACGAATATGGCTTTGTCATTCGTTGGAATTCAGTTGCATTAACCTCTGGTTCCGTAAGGACCATTTTACAGTATAAAATTTGGTTAGATTAACCTCTGGTTCCGTGAGGACCAACCTGTGATCAGGTATATTCAATTTAGAAGAATCTCCTTGATAGGATTTCCAGCTTTAAGCGTAAGATCCTCTAACACAGATGTATTAGATTCACCATGCTTGCATGTTCTCAATATCGGAACGTCTCAAAGCAGACAACACGATATGAGTGAATCGGTTAGTTACTATCTTACCGATTGAGTCGTCAATTCAATTACTGGACCAAAATTGATATCCAGTTATCACAAGTTTGATTCATATAGAATCTCGCAAGTTAGTCACCTACCAAGAGCTTGTTTGATGTTGGCTCAAGCAGGATTTCCATCTTCACTGTGAATACTTAAGTATCATTCGGATGTTCTGGAAAAATCACAAGGATAATGCGTAGGACTCTTGTTAACAACGTGTGAACTTGATGATGTTCAATCAAGTGTTTGTCATGGAATGCGTCCTAATGAGATTTATTTATTGACCTCTTGACTCTAGAATCAATTAGTGCGTTTTGGTTTTAGTACTCGGAGGATAGGCTAGAAAGTCAATAGAAGTCGTGTGTATCTCCGTGACAAATGAGACAAGTATCTTTTAAGAGAAATTTGAATGGATGGGAAGGGTTGTGCATTGCATCACTGGGTCCATGATGTCGTTCTTTAATACCAAAATTCATCTTTGTGAAAACCAATAGATTATGTATTGACCCAGTTTATGCCTAAAGTGTGTGGAGGGCTTCTTTCTTTTCACCCTTTATCCATACATTTCTTTTTCATTCTTCAACCCCTTCAATGCTCACCAAGATGTCATTACTAACACCTTGTTGTGATTGTTTCAATGTTAGCTCAATCTTAGTCGGCATTTTTCCCTTTACTCATTCATCTCTAATCATACCTAAAGACTGTCATTTCTAACCATGGCGTGTCCTTGGGTAGATCCATCTGGTTCTGGTTGGATCATAGGACTAATGCCTAACCTAACCACCTTATGACTTCAGAATCGTCGTGAATTAAGATGTTGTTGGGTATAAGATCATAACCATAAAACCTTTTTAGAAGATTATAAAGCACTTTGAGTCCTTTAGATCACTTATTATTTTCAAGATCACATTTTAATTATATTTCTCCCCTCATTTTAAATACTAATTCATTTAGTCTTTGAAATACCACGTGATTAAAATTTGTCATGAAAATCATGTGGGGAGAAAACTGTTACAACATGAATTATGTGGAACTTAAACTCGCTTCCCCTCAATTTTACATATGTTTGACACCAAAAAAATGATACCAATTTGTAAAATGAATATAAAATTGAGGGTGAGGTAGTGTTGAGCACATAATTTTGAAAGATTGTAAATTGTCATTGAAGAATTCTTGAAAAATTATGCTCAAATACTATATCATCTTATAACATATAATCTATTGAATAGTCATTATTATTGCTGCTTTGTTATTAAGAGATTTTTATAATGTGTTGAATACATAAGAATTGTCATGAGATGATATATCCAACAACATTAAAACTTTGTTTTTTGAAAAACTCCCCCTCAACAATAGAACCAATTTTTAAAATTGCTGTCATTTAAAACTTTATGAGGGATGAAGTGTTGAACACACAATTTTGAAAGATACCAAATGTAGTTAAATTTCTTGAAAAATTATGTTCAACGCTTTGAAAAACACATATGTTAGAAGACTTCTCTTCTAACTCTAAGGGTAAGTGCACTTATGCATACACATCCTTTTTCTTGAGCTCAAAACTTTGAATGTCTTGTAAGAACATCTCAAGACCGAGAAAAGTTGATTTTCTCGTAGTGAGGATAAGTTATCCTTATGGATAAACTTTCCTTTATTTGAAGTCCGGGTTATGTACTGATATTTTCTCATAAGCCATAAAGAAAAATTAGAAATGACATGTTTTGAAAGCATTTGAACTCTTGCTCGAACTTCATTTACACACCCGTGTCAATATTAATTAACATTTCTAGCTACGTAAATGTTATCGATTCCAAGAGACATGCCGAGAAGATTCTTTTTGGAAAATTTTGATTTTTTTTATTTTGTATTTTGTTTTTAAAATTTTATATTTTTGTATTTTTATTTTTTAAAAATATTTACAAATCGATGTTTGAAGAGTATATCAATCAGATTCATTTGTCAGAACCTCCAGTTCTGCTGGATTCAAACATCTCATGCCAATTCGTCTGCCAAGATACTAAAACCTATATTCGGATAAGGCTTTAGTAAACATGTCAGCTAATTGGTATTCAGTTTGACAAAGTATAATTCAATTATACCATTCTCAACCTGTTCCTTGATAAAGTGATATCAAGTATGGATGTGCTTGGTATGGGAGTGCTGCACGAGGTTGCATGAGATTGCTATAGCTGACTGAGAGTCACAATACAATGGTATTTTGTTGTAGTTGAAGCCATAATCCTTAAGCTGTGTTCTCATCCACATTACTTGAGCACAACATGCAGATAATGCCACGTACTCCTCCTCTGCTGATGACATTGCAGTGCAGTCCTGCTTCTTTGACATCCAGCTGACTAATTTATCATCTAGGAACTGTATTCCTCTAGAAGTGATTTTGCGTGTATCAAGGCATCTGACATGGTCGGCATTTGAAAAATCTGTTAGTTCAAAGCCAGAATCCTTCGGATACCAGAGTCTCATGTTATTGGTACCCCTTAAGTATCGAAAAATCCTTTTAACCTCTTTAAGGTGTTTTTCAGTCGACCGTGCTTGATAACGTGCACAATAACACATTGCTTGCACTATGTCTGGTCTACTAGATGTCAGATACATGAGTGACCCAATTTAACTATGGTAGTCAGTTTGGTCCACGAGTTTTCCACTCAAGTCTGCATCTAGTTTAGGTTTGGTAGCCGTTGGTGTACCAAGGGTATCACATTTTTCCATACCATGTTTTTTAAGAATCTCTAAAGCGTACTTGGCCCGATTGATAAAGATACCTCTTGATGATTGGTGGATCTATAGTCCTAAAAAGAATTTCATTTCCCCTATTAAGGACATCTCAAATCTACTGTGCATTAATTTTTCAAATCTTTTAGAAAATTTTGGGTTTGTAGAATCGAAAATAATGTCATCGACATAAATTTTTACAAGCAGAATGTCCTCCCCGTATCTTATCGTGAATAGTGTCGGGTCAATTGCACCTTTAGTAAAACCTTTGGACATCAGGAAATTTGAGAGTTCATCATACCATGCTCTTGGAGCTTGTTTCAATCCATATAGAGCTTTTCTTAGACGGTAGACTTTTTCTAGATGATCATGATCAACGAAGCCATCGGGTAGTGTAACATAAACCTCCTCCTTCAGTGGACCATTATAAAATGTTGTTTTCACTTCCATCTAATAAATTGGAAAAGACTTGTGTGCAACATATGCGACAAAAATCCTAAAAGCTTCCAAGCGAGAAACTGGAGCAAAAGATTCTTCAAAATCAATACCCTCCTCATGAGCATATCCCTTTGCTACAAGTCGTGCCTTATTGCGAATTACAGTCTGATCTTCATCCTTTTTGTTTTTCCATAACCACTTTAGCTTGATTATAGTCTTGCCAAAAGGTTTGTCAAAGAGTTCCCAGACTTGTAGTCTGTCAAACTGATGAGGCTCTTCCTGCATTGCTTCTATCCATGCAGAATCAGCCATTGCCTCCTTAATGGTTTTTGGTTCAGCAGTACTCACGGTGAGCGCGAACATACACATTTCAGGATTTGTTGAAAGTTGTCATCTTGTTTGCACTGGCTTGGATGGATTTCTACGAACTTGAGTTAATGGATGATCTTTTGTCCATCGGTGTTTAGATTGATGAGGATGGTAAAATGTATGCATATTGAAACTATCAACATTGCGTGAGGAAGAATCAGCATGCTCTTGTACTGGTGTACACAATAGGTTGACAAATTCATATGGTTCAAAATGTGCATCTTTTGCTTAATTAACGTTGTTTTCATCAGCATGACCAATTATAGTTGGAGTTGTTGGTTCTATTGTAAGGTGAATATTCGTTGTAGGTGATGTGTCTTGTTGTTTAGAATTGTCGGTCGGAGAAGAAGACTTGTTGACACTTGAAGTACCTATAGTGAAGAATTCATCGTACAAAGGACCAAATAGAAGATCCAACTCTTGTTGTGACAGAGCTGTTGTATCTGCTAAAGGAGAAACATTTTGTAGTTGTGGTGTGAGGTTAGAGTTGTCATAATCTAACGCCTTTTGTCATTGGAGAACGAGGCCTGAAGTGCTATTATCAACAGACGTCTTAGACATTTCTTTGATCTCATCGAATCTGAGATGTATGGATTCAACTATCAATCGGGTTCTCTTGTTGTAAACACGATATCCCTTAGATTGAGTGGAGTACCTCACGAGAATGTACTGATCCCCTTTTTCTTTCATCTTATCAAGATTTTCACCATCTCGGGTTAAGTAACATGTGCAACCAAAGATGTGAAGGTGTTGAATTGAAGGTTTTCTGTTTTGTCATTAATGATGTGGTATGCAGTCTTCTCATATGTGGGGATTATGATGGATCTATTTTGAGTATAGCATGCGGTTGCAATTGCTTCAGCCCAAAAGAACAAAGGAAGTTTAGAAGCTGAAAGCATCGTTCGAGCAACCTCAACCAGAATACGGTTTCGTCTTTTGACAACTCCATTCAGTTCAGGTGTTCGAGGAGTAGAAGTTTGATGCTTAATTACTTCTTTTTTAAAGAACGCATTGAGTGTCTTGTTTAAGAATTTTGTGCCTCTGTCAGTTCAAACATAAATTACTATGGCTTGAAGATTTCGTTAAACCATTGTGATAAACTTTTTTAAAACTTCTGGTGTTTCATATTTGGATCGTAAAAAGAGAGTCCAAGTATAACGAGAGTAGTCATCAACAATTACCAGAATGTATTTCTTCCCATTGATGCTTGCAACACGCATTGGACCACATAAGTCCATATAAAGCAAATTTAGTCGTCCTTTGGAACTTGGAACAACCTTTGTCTTGAATGAGCTTCTTTTTGCTTTACTCACTTCATAAGAGGAACATAGTTGATCCTTGACATATTTTAGTTTTGGTAAACCAATCACGACATCCTTATTTGAAAGCAAGTTGATGTAGTCGAAGTTGAGATGAGAAAGTCTTTGATGCCATAACCATGCTTGAGTTGGTGAGGCTTTAGCCATGAGACAAATTGGAGTTGATAACATCAAATATTTAATACTTTTTGGTGGTAAAATACCCCCTGTATTACCTGCAAATGTTTCACTAATACTCAAAAATGAGATATTTTCTATCATTTTGTAGTTTTTAAGTAAAATGCCGGAAAGTGACAAGAAACAAGGGAAAAAGGACTCAAAGCGTAAATATTTAAAGATTGTTATGGCACAACACCAAATATGGTTACGCCGTAACATATATTAAGCAAGTACGAAGATCAAGGACAAGATTACGGCGTAACACCATATCTAGTTAAGCCGTAAACATGAATTTGGAAGAAAATCTTACCATAGATAGAGTTATGGCGTAACACCTCTTATGGTTACGCCGTAACCATAAAGATCCACAAATATGGAATGAAGATCACGTACACATGGGAATTATTTGAAGGCTACGGCGTAACACCATATCTAGTTACGCCGTAAAAACTGCTTAAATATGGAATGCCATGTAAGAAGGTTACGACGTAACACCTTTATCAGTTACGCCGTAACAATTTCGATAACTATAAATAGAGGCCTCATTCAAGCTATTCTGACATCACTACCTCCACATCCAATTGGAGAGGTGACAAAGGCTTCCAACCTTTAAAGAATTCCACCTGGAGTTGAAGGGAGATCACACTTTACTTACTTTTTGTATTTAATCATTCAAATACGAATCATGTAAGAATTATGAGCTTTCAATCTATGATTTCTTCTATTTCTTGCTGTGTTTCCGTTACCATGAGCAGCTAAGCACTTAAAGTGCTGGCCAAGTTATGTAATTACTGTTGTTATGATGTTTGTTTCCTGTTAGTTTATGGTTTCGTTAGATATTCCTTGACTATCATGTAACCCTAGGTTTTGGTAGTACGGGTGGTTTGGACCTGGCTTGCCCCATTATTAGATTATCTAGTCAATATGGGATCCAACAGGTACTAGGTAGGATCACTGACTCCTTACCTAGTATAGGAACTAACAGGTCACCACACTTATCACTCAATATACTTAAAAAGCACAGGAACTCTTTTAGAGAGGGTTAATAATATTTATAGGTTATTAGATATGTTTTGGGAATAGTTGGGATTAATCACTGCAACCTAGATAACCTACCTCCCAGACGATTTGGAACTGATTCAGAATCGCAGGTAGTATAAGATAGACTGCATATGCATATTCAAGTCTATCGACCTTAGAAACCACTAATGAAACCATAGTTTAACATTGCACAGGAAGGCATTTTCATAACAGTAGTAATGAAGTAACTAGGTTATCACGTTTTCCCTCTTGATATCTCCAACTCTTTTAATTTCCAGTTATTTATTTTATTGTTATTTATTTCAAATCAACTCAAAAACCATTTTTTTAAAACGTGACATTTCAAATTAAAACTAATTACAACTTAGATCTTGGGACGACCTTGGATTTACCATTCTATACTACCCACGATCAAGTTCTCTGCCCGTTAGTGCGTTGTTAGGTAGATTGAGTTTTATAAATTTAAAACTTGGTAAAAAATATAATTTAAAATAAAATACGCATCAGGAGTTGATGAAGTTGTTTCTTGAAGGGAAATTGTATAGAGATCAGATCCACGATTACCGGTGAGTAAATTGTTTCCCTGAAGATCTCTAACAAAACACGTAGATTTTCGGAAAGCAACCTCTAAATCCGCATCATAAAATTGACCAACCGAGAAGAGATTGTGATTGAGGCCTTCGACATAATAAACCCTATTGATCATGATGTTTCCTATAACCAAATATCCATAACCTAGAATTAGAGCAAATTGATCATTGCCAAAACGAAAGATACCCATATATTTTTCAACAAAATCGCACAGCAGCATTAGATTGCCCATCATATGCTTCATGCATCCAGAGTCAACAATGAATATGATGAGTTAAACAATCTACAAGAGGATTAGAGGACAATGAAATATTTGACTAAATGGATCCTAAAGTATTTGTGATTTTCAAGACATTAGTTATCCTACATACATTATCTATGGCAAAGCTAACGCTCTTTTTCACATTGTCGTTCTTAACTTTAGGCACCCATTTCTTTTTTGTCTTAGGAACCCATTTATATCCTAATGAGCATTGTTGTTCTATCCATCATTTCCATGCCTTATTCGTTTTCTCATACAACATCTTATAGTAACTCTTGGATTTATGGATAGTGGATTCTGATGCAACTGTTTTCTTAGGATGTGTTGCAACAAATTTGTTCGCTTGACTTTTGGGTTTTCTAGTACTATTGGCACTACATTAGGCTTCTTAGTTCTAGCATTCACGTCATTCAAAAATTTAGAAACACAAGCATAATGATCCGAATTAAACAAACATTTTCCACAAGTAGCACAAACAGCATTAACATTCAAAGTTCTGGATTTTAAATTGTCATTACACGCAGTTACAGACTTTGTTTTATTAGAATTACTAGAAATCCTATGGTGGTCTTCTACTTCAGTCTTCTTAAACTTCACTTGACTATTGTTCGGCATGACCGTATCTTTCATTTAAGTGCTCTTAAGCGCTGGTCCGCTAACAGTAGTTCTGTGAATTACTCCTGTAGAGGTAGACACGCGAGGATTAGTATTCCTAGAAGTCTAAGGCAATTGAGGTGCTCTAGTTTGTGTTGTCCTAGTGTCAATTTGATACATGCCTGGTTTAATCACATTTGTGTTTCTTACAGCTTGCCTTGCTATTTGAGGTAAAATCTATGAAGTAACTGGTTTTGATAAACTCTTTGAAACATTAGTTTTGGGAATCGATTTTGTTTTTGAAAAATTTTTCCTCTTAAGAGAGTCTGAAAAAGGAGCCGATTTTCCTAAAACTGACAGTTTTGGAATCCTTTGTGCATTTGGTTGTCGAACAACAGATGTTTTATCAAAATTGGTTTCCACAGACTTTCCTTTGTATTTTTCGATGAGTTTCTTTAACTCACTTATGGCAATGCTCTTGTCTTGCAATTGAGCTTTCAGATCTTGTATTTCATGATATTGTTCACGTTCTTTTTGAAATAGATTTGATGCTGTTACATTGCAAACTTTGTCATTTTTCATTTGTTTTTTACATTGTTGTAAAGCAAGTTCAAGAGAAATTGAGTGTTTTTCTAGTTTAGTAAAACTTCATGAAAGCTCATTATAAACTTCTTTACTAACAGTTTTAGTTTGCTTCGAAAGCTTTTGTGCAATATATGCACATTCTGTCACTTTATGAACATATAAGCATTTCAATTAAGCATGAGCATCTATTTCAGATAAAGAATGCAAATAAGAACACGTAACATCTTTTGACACACACTCTTAGAGAAGCATATCATACATGTTTAAAAATTCTGCTTTATCAGATTCAAGTTCGTCAATTTCTTTTTCAAGAGATTCAACGTATTTAAGTCAGCATACATTTCTTGCTTAAGTTCACGAACAAATGAGAAACTATCATTTTCTATTGTTAGGGAAAAAGGCATCAAACATGTTTTAATGAGGATTTCCATATCATGAGCAGTCGGTGCACGAAAATGATCATGAGTATGCCTTTCCCAAGCTTGATCAACAAGTTCTCAAAAATGATTTATGTTATTCATCATTACATTATAAGCTTGTCGACTTTTACTGATCGATTTTAAATTAGGTAAGAAACTGATGTTTTTGAAAAAAAATTGGTTGGGTTTTAACAAAAGATTTTCTTTACATTTTCTTCCTAACTCCATTTACATGTGCCAACTGATCATGATATTCCTTTAAAGCGGGTTTAAAAATTTCATAAAAACTGTTTAGCTTTGTGTAATCATAAGGTTTTACTTTGTCTTTATTCAATTTTGATCTACTCTCTTTTTCAAGAGTCAAGGTCTCTTCTCTATCAGGAGTAAACCTGTTTGTAGGATCAGAAGTATCATATGGGATCTCTTACAAACAAGGCTTTTCAGATTGAGCTTTCTTGAGGTACATGGGATTTGTAAAAGTTTGTATACCATTGAATGTTGAGCTTTTGGGAGCTAACATATGAATGGTTTGAATTGATTGATTCCTTTTATAAACAATTTCATTTAAAAACTTTAATTGCTTTTCCATTGAAATCATTTTGTTAATGTCTTTTTCTTCCTTACTTTTCAAATCCATGATTACCTTAGTTTTCTCTTTGACAAGACCTTCGTAATGTGACTATGTTAAAAGACTTTATTTGACTAACTCATCGTGTTTCTTATTGACAACTAAAATTTCACAGGCTTTAAGTTTTAAACCTTCTTTTATGTCAATTTCTTTTTAAGCCAATAGTCTTAGAGTTTCATTTAACTTACATTCAAGTTTGTCATAATCAATGGTACGATCATTAAAGGTCATGTACTTCTCAAGCTTAGTCTGCTTGTTTTAAAGTACAATTAGGCAACTATCCCGAATGCTATTTGACTCCCCCAGGGTTCTACTAGTCTCAGCAAGAGTAGATTTGCACTCTTTCAATTCGTGAGTCAGTGATGCATTTGCTTTCTTTAATTTCTTTTGAATCCTTTTGTTTTCATCAATGTCAAGTTTTAAATTTACATTTAAATTAGCAAGCACAACACGCTCATCATCACATTCTTCAGCATTTGGGTCAGTCAGAATATCATTATCACACATATTCGATGAATCAGGAATGACATTACTATCAACCTTTTCCACTGCACATGTGTTACTAATGGATTCAGATTGTACAAAATGTTGTTTCTCATTGGCAAACACATTATATTCAACATCGAATGCTAGGAGATGATACAATAATTATACAACCATTTCTATCCCACTTTGCAACAATGTGTGTTAACGACTCTGTGGAATATCCACGTAATTGCGGCCCACAAAAGACTGTTTCACATTGAGGCAAACATTATTCATGAGAATCAACATTCGTCTTTTGTACCTGTGTCCCAATATCATGCATCAAATTCAGATTACTTATTCCTGAAGCGATATGACTTCATAAAATCTTTTCCAGTAGCGAAACCAAAAATGTGCTTCTAATTCATTGTTCATCAATCTCTTCCATTCGTGCCTCTAACAATCAACTTGCTCTGCTTGTAATGAAACACCTTTCTTACCTTGTTTGCACAACAAACATTTCCTTGTGATACGTGTAGTCTTTTACCCTTTTTGGCTTCCTGCATTCCTTAGTAAAAATAAAATGACCAAATTCCTTGTAATTGAAACACTATATCTCGCTTTGTTGCACTACCTGACTGCCTACAGTCTCCCTATCCCCAGCAACAGTCACTGTCCTCTGATTCCCAAACTGCCCAGTTTGATTGTCATTCTTGTATCTTAGAGTAGTATCCACATTCTTGTTTATGGAGTTTGAAGAAGTTCTGAGGTTTTTGTTGGTAGGTTTGTAGAGCTTTTTGAAGTACTTTGCGATGAGTGCCAAGTTTTTCTGCATATCCTTATCTCTCTGAGCTTATTCTGGATCACTGTCTTCTTCAGAAGCTGACTCAGATGAAGGTGTGATTGGTTTGGCTATCTCTTTGTGTTGGGATTTAATGATTTAATGATACAAAAGAATGAAACAAAAGGGTCTAGTTCGACATTATTGAATTCTAGAAGTTGGAGGATTCTAGAAGACTTGCTTAAAAAGATAAAGATCAAGATTAGGAAATATTTAATTTCCTAATACAATTAGATTTCCTTTGTAAGTCTAGATGGACTCTATATACAAAGAGATCCCTAGACATTGTTTATGTATGAGTTTTAAGGTGTTTTAATCATGTTTTAGGAAAACACCAACGATCTCACCACTTAAGATTGTTTTAGCCCTAAGATCAAATGTGTCTTTGATCCCTATTACAGTTAGGTAACACGTTCTATCATGATCAAATAGAATTAGGGATTGTATGAATGTAAACCTTGTTAATAACATTATCTTTGTTTAAATTCCGCTGCACAACAACAAACTCTATTATTATAGATCCTAAATGAGTTTTAAACGATCGTCACAATTGGTATCAGAGCCAAGTGGCTCATGATCTAGGATTTACAAACGAAGAAATTTGCTACAGAAAACCCTCTCCAATCCGTTCAATAATTCTGCCAATTCTATACGTTATTCTTTTAATCTTTTTTATTATTGGTTTATCGTTTCAAGATCTGATTGGATTCGTGTTTTATGATCGATCGTTATTGAATATACAACATAATCGCCGTATTCTAACCTTGTAACACTTATGTTTTTAAAACCTTAATTCTCTAAAGCCGAGTTCCTTGCCGTCTTTAATTCTTATTCTATTATTGGAAGACGTCTCATAGAGGATTTGTTATTCATTTACGTAGGGTTTAAAGCGTGGTATAATTCTACGATTGATCTATTTAGGGATTCGTTTTTTTGTCTGCGAACCTTATAGAATAAGGGTTTTGGTTATTACTGCTACAGTCACGACCACAGGTGTAAATGCTTAGGGTTTTATCAATGTTTGTTCTGGCAAGTGGTCATGTTGGAAGTTATCATAACAGGTTGGTACGTATAAGTATTGTTGGTCCCACTTCAACACTTCTATAGATCGAATTCCTTAAGCTTGTTTAAGGTTTAGTTATATTAGATAAATCTAACACAACTATAGTAGAAACTTTGTGTAAATGTATTAAAGATTATGCAGAATCTAATCTTTAATAAGAAGAATTTTCAATGGAACAGTAAAACACAATGAACACATAATTCAACAAAACATAAAAGCTCCAATATTATTAAGAAAATAATATGAATACTCTCAAAGTATTAGGGTTACAAAGACCTTGAAGCTATGATAATTCTATGAATGACTCGTTTTGGTTTGATACTTTTTGATACATTCATCTCTATGCCCTAGGATCTCCTTTTATACACCAAAGAGTCCTAAACTGCTTACAATACTTTCCTAAGTAATCAGAATCTTTTAAATAAATAACTTATACATATCTTTTACCAAAATATCTCATACAAATCACATAAGCAGTACTAACTAACTCAGCAGTACTAACTTCTCACTAGCAGCATTAACTCCTTCAGTAGTAGTAACTTTAAACTAACAGTAGTAACTTTTGTACTAGCAGTAGTAACTACTTAGCATATTTTCTAGTCTTTATCTCTGAGCAGTCTTAACTTCCACTAGCAGTAGTAACTTCCTCTAGCAGTAGTAACTTCCTCTAGCAGTAGTAACTTTGTACTGACAGTTGTAACTTCACCAGCAGTCTTAAACACTTAGAATAATTTTCATTGAAATTCTCCAGCAGCACTAACTTTGACTGAGCAGCATTAACATCAATAAGAACAGTAGTAATTCTAAACAGCATCAAGAAGCTTTTAATCCTAACAATCCTCCCTTAAACTTGATATTTATCTTCAAAATCATAAAGTTTCTTCATTGAAAGCTTCATTAATCACCAGGATGATGCTTCCAAACACTTCATTGATTCTTAAGCTGTTTTGTGAGAAGTTTAAGAAGCTGATATGCCATTTCACTGAAATGATCACATTGAAGCTTCTTATTTAACATACCAGTAATTGTAGCAGGTGTAAGGGGATATCTCTTTTCTACCAGCATGTGAATGTGTATATGTTGCATCCTTAAGGAATGAACTCTACATGAGTCATATAGTTTCCAATCTAACACTTTGTAATCCTGTTGATTCCTCTAGACTCTGTCTTCAACGTATGGTTTAAACATTGTCTTTAAATCTCCCTATAGAATCAAATCTAAGTCCTCCACTGGTCTTGTTGATCCATATTTAGCTTTTACCAATTTCCATAGAGTTTCAAAATCTTCCCTGTCAAAGCTTTTGAGCATATGACTGAAGACTAAGTACATCTTTGAACTTCCATCACCTCTAATGATCTGGTAATAGTTTTTCTTTCCTTCTTTATGAATCTTCCAGTCAACAATAGTTGAAGGCTTAGTAGCCAAAGGAATAGCATCAATTGCTACTTCCTTTTCATCAGGAATAATTTTCATGAGCTCTTTAATCTTAGATGCTTCTTGATCATCATCCACTTCAGCTGTTTCTTGAACATCATCCACCTTTTGCTTTTTAGTGACCTCTTGTTTTAGCTCATCTCCTGCTCTCTTTGAACTACCTTCCACTAAGTCTGTTCTATAATCTACAAACATGTTTATCCTTTTGAAAGCTTTGTCAAACAATTCTTTGATAAAATCAAAGTCTTTAGATTTCAAGTCTTTGTGCTTCTAACCTTCCATGTTCTTAAGGTAGGTAATCATGGTCTTCTTCTGTTGAGTCTTGGTTGGTGGTTTGCTCCTCTTCTCTTCTACTCTTTTAGCTGCAAAGTGCTTTCTTCTTTGCTCTAGGAGTTCTTTAAACAATGTAGCTTTTTGTTCAGTTGTGAACTGCTTTTGTTCTTTAGATTGTAGTCTTTAAGCCAACTAGTAATCAGCATTAACCTAAACCTGAATATCATCCCATTCTTCAGTCAAGGCTACATTGACTTCATCTTTCTCTCTTGCAAGTCTCTCATCTTCATCAAACTCAGCTTGCAATCTGACAGCTTCTTGTTCATCAAGACTGATTTGATCTTTCTTCTTTAAAGGCTTCTCAGGTTCTACCATAATTCTTGTAGTATACATGATATCATAACACAAGCAAGAGATGATGGGTTGGTTACTTTATCTTAGAGAGAGAAAGTGGTCTTTCTAGAGAGAGAAAGTGCAAGATAATGTATTAGCTTAAAATAAACAACCAACCCCTTCCAATGGCTGGAAGGGGGGTTTATATACATGTGTATGTAAGCACTATGGGCTTACAAGTGGGCTAAAGGCCCAGCCCAATACTACTAGTCATACGCTTACTTTCTAACTATGAGCTTTGCTATACTAAGCAATACACGGGGGTGACCGAGTCTTTTTCATAATCCTAACAATCTCCCCCTAAGGGAGGTCGCCCCATTAAATACAATTTGAATAATAGCATTCTAGTTCTTCGACCTTCAGTCAGTAGCTCGTAGACTTTGATTCTTCATTCTTTGA
>BQNB010065726.1:4183-34833 GCA_026074375.1 Tanacetum coccineum
AGTGCAATGATTTCTTCTCTCGAGGTGGCATATCATTCTTAAGACTTAGGCGTTACATCATCCTAAGACCTAGACACATATTTAAAAGGACAATATTTATGATCCTATGGATCTAGATTTATAAAATATTATATGGAGAGCTATCACAGACTCTAGATCTATTTGGTCAGTATCACTAGATCTAGTTGAATGATAGGTCGCATATAAAAGCGCGTAAACAAGTATAAATTGATAAACATAAACAAGCAATCAATGATAAATCAAGAAATCGAGATAAACAAATACTAAACTTTTAGATCTTCATAATAATGGCTAATACCCGAAGGTATTAGCCTTCAAACGTCATAATAAATACAAAAGCAATTATTTAACCAAGGTAAACTAACCGAGTTAACGAATGATACCAAAAACTGAACAATTACTAAAGTATATCGAATTACATGTTGTCTCCTATGGAATTAATAACGTTGCTCGACCTCTTCTGCTCTTTTTCTCCTCTGAAAATCGACTTTTATGTTTTAGGTATCGAGAATATGATTTAGCACACTTAAAACTCGTTTTTGAGTTTTGTATTTATAGGGTCTGGAAGTCGGTTTGATACGGCATATCCAAGGATTAGATACGGTGTATTAGGGATTTATTGGAGTAGGGACCACGCTTGATATCTTCCAGAATATTATATTCATTCCATATTTCCAATACGGTGTATTGGTCTTCTGGATACGGCGTATTAAGCTTTATTCCTCTGTGGTCTTTGGTGAGTGCAGGCACGGATACGCCGTATCTTCCTTGATGGATACGGTGTATTGGTCATCAGAATAGTAATCTTCAAAATATCTTCATTTAAGCTCCAGAATGCGCGCCTTTTGCTAACTTTCACCAATTACTCCATAATTACTGCAATTCTCAAATATAAACGATTAAGTAACAATTCTTTGCAATAACTATACAAAATGGGTTAATAACATGGGATAAATGATGCTATAAAATAGACGTTATTTGATGTCATCAAATATCCCCCACTTGAATCCTACTTGTCCTCAAGTAGCCTTTAGAAGTTTATAAAAATGTATCCCTAAGGATATTTTCCGTTAAAGCACTTATTTGATCTATTACAAGTACACAACCAAACACCTCACGAAATAGGAAGATGAAAACACTCAAATCACTCAACTAATCTATGTGGTAACATGTAACTAATTCGCTCAATTGCTCGGTCGTGACGAGTATTCTATCATAAGCTTGGCAAGGATACACATCTCCACCACTAAAGCCGGTTCTCGTAATTTTCTGGTTAATCCGGACTATTAATGAAGGGCATTGTTACCCTTGAACCAATTGTTACACCCAAATCGCCTTAGCCTACCTCGTATGTACTCGCTTTTAGTACATTATTGTTTTAACCCAAGTTAATTATTTTAGTACACGGTTGCTAAGTCCTTATCCTTGTAAATACAGTTTTGGGAGGATTGGGATTCATGTATTTATTTTGCGGAAGAATGGGGAAGAAAAGTTAAATCATTACCCCCATATTTGTTCGATAGTCTTCGTGTTATGTTGATCCACCTCAATTCGAGTCATTAGTTAAATTGTAATTATGAGTTAGCAAAAACTCAAGTGTAGGGGTGTGTTTATAAACTCCAAGTGATGTATTATGTTTATTTAAAAAAAAGAGATTGATGTAGAGTTTTGTAGAGTATTGTATATTCTTGTCTGAGTCTTTGGCTTAGCAACCCAATCAACGTGTATTCTTGTAAGTAATTAACTAACCACTTCACCCCAAATTCACCCAAAAAGTCACCACCAAATATATCCCGTCCATTTTCGTTTCCGTTAATGTTATCTTACACCTACACATCACAACCCTTTAAAAGACCTCTTTGATAATAATTTCTAGTACTTACGCCTAGCGGTGGAGGTTTGATCATTTACCAAGCCTATGGTAATTTATATGCTATGACAGGTAAGGAGTGTTAATTTTCCGTTTCTCGTATCGTTATAATTTATTATACACCTGAAAGAAAGGGAAAATCCAAACACTTATGTGAGGTGCTAGTATATGTTTTCCATGCTTTTAATTACGAGGTCTAGAAAGTTGTGTCGTAAACTGCTTTTAAAGAGTAGGTTAAATGCCTCCAATATTGCTATTGTCTATGTAGAAAAGCCCATTTGCTTGAGGACAAGCAAATCTCAAGTGTAGGGGTATTTAATAAGGTGTCATTTTATACACCTTTTCAGGGTCATTTAACCCTCTAAATCATGCAAATATGCCCAGATTATGTGCTTGATCGTTTGTTTTCATATTTTTAGCACTTAGATAGCTTTTGGAGGAAATACACGTGACTTGGGCTCATTTGGAGAAGAAACGAACAAGACTACGACTCTACACCAAATATCTTGAAGAAATCATCATTCAGACAATGGAGACGGCGTCGCCAACTCTTGCGACGGCGTCAGAACTCAATCTAGACGTCGTCAGGAGTATCACGACGATGTCAGAATGTAGCCGCCTCAAATGAAACCCTAGAAGCTTCATCGAAGCGACGGCGTCAGGAATTTTGTGACGCCGTCACGGTCTGATCTCTATATATACAAACTCATTTTAAGGTTTTTAGTGTGTAACTTTTGGGAGACGAACCCTAGTTTTAGAAGACGATTTTAGCATCCTTTGGGCTCGTTTTTAGGGTGTCAAAACCCTTTTGTAACAGCCTCAACTGCATGATTTAATCAAGTGAAGTTCATTTATCCCTTATCACTTAATATGTCTATGTGTTTTGTGATAGATTCTTGTTCTTCTTCTTTATTTACCATGCAAGGCTAGATCTATTAGTATTTACTTATGATTGCATGAAACTTAGTTTGTAGATCCTTTTAATGTTGCTTCTTGTGAAGGATATGCACGTAAGGCTTTAAAAAACTAGCCATAAAATATTAAATTGGCATAGACGTATAGGGAAACGCAAGTGTGTAGAAAAGATACCATCGGTAACAGTCTTCATACTACCTTACCCCTAATATAGTTGATCACTCTTAAGGTGTTTTAATTGCATGTAATATACTCTTAGGGGTCTTGTAATAGTTTTTATACTACCTTACTTGTGCGTTGCTTTAACAAAATATTACATAGACGGCAGGTTCGTGTGATTCGTTCATGACTTAGGAAATACTTACACAGATCATCACAAGGGTGACAAAGCATCAGGATTAGGAGAAGCAAACTAAGGAGTGGTGCATGATTAAGTAAATATGTTCGTTTACCATATAAGTTATCACTAAAGTAGTTTAGATTTATAATTAGTTTAATTAATTAAAACCAAACCTTTCAAACCATGATATTTACCTGCTTTTATAAAAATATAAAAATACAAAAAGAATCTTCTCTCAGCCCCGTAGACCTTTGTTAGATTATGTTCGAGCCTTCCCAACCTATTCCCCTAGAGAACGATAACAACCCCCGAGTCTTGCCTATACTACATTACAACGGTTAGGTACACTGCTTAGTGAGTTGTAAAACTTCTTGTTGAAGTCCTACAACGACCGCACATCATCATGCAATGCTACTTAGTTTGGATGAACCCTATTACATTAAGGGTCTTAACGAAGGTCCCTTTAAACCTAAGACTGCTGAAGGTTTACCTAAACCTAAGGCTCATAGTCCCTTAAGTCTCTTATTAGAGAACGCAGAAGACAATCATTGAGTATACCATGAATGTTATCATCGAGGAGTAGTCTCGTCATATGGTTGATTTCTTAAGTGAGTGAACTCCTCAAAGAGCATACTCAAGGAGCAAGCTCAATTAGGGAACAAGTTCATCAGCGAGTGAAACTCACTTGGACTGAATTTAAGTAACTTGTGACGGCTTTGACCCATTAAATGACAGTTATAACTGTAAATTAATGACAATGATTATTTAGTCGTGCAACCAAGATTGCTGTAATGGGGGAATATTATAAGGAACGTAATGGACTCATTATTTCTCATAATTCCATTAGGCGTTTGTTCCCTATAAATGAAAAACACATCTACATGAAAAATACATAGGAAAGACTCAAACACTTGGAAGGAAAAAATTCGATTTGTGCTTAAATAAGGAATAAACACTTGGTTTAATTCTAAAGAAACATTTGTGATACCCAGACTTTAAGATTAAATAATTTCTTTTAAAAAATGACTGGGTACCCGCGCAATGCGGCGGCGGGTATTCGATGACTAATTTTGTAGCAAGCGAATGTTTTTCATTAATACGTTTACATTAACTTTACAAACGAATGACAACTTTTAATCAAAATAACTATAAGCATAGCAATGCAAAACCACTAATATAAACCAACAACAAAACCACCAACAAATTACCGTCTAAATTATTAATAGTTTAGATGGCTAGCACTTTATTTTTTAAATTGTAGCATTAAATTGATGGTTATAAGTTAGTGAGCTTTTTTTATATATAATTACTAGCAGGGTACCCGCCGATTAAACTTTAAACGCCAACAAAACAAAAAGGAACTGATTAATCGGAGAATAAAAAAATATCTTAGTTCGACCCGATTCACCTACTTTTGTCGGTTTCGACCGGTCATATTCGTTTCATTTTCGGACGGATTTTATTGGCTAGCTAAACCGGTGGCGACTATGATTTCTGGTTGAACCCGTTGGTCCAGTTAAGTTTTCAAAACCATATGTATCATCAACTTGTTAGCATATACTCCATCCGTTCCAAAATTATTGTCTTCAGATAAAAAACACACTGTTTAAAAAAAGTGCATTTATTACTGTTTTCTTTAACAAAATGACAGCTTTACTCTTTAGCTAATTAATTAAACTCTTCTTTAAAGTTTGTAATAATAATTTCAAACAAGGGTAATATAGTAAACTTGATATAACTTCCCTATCTATTTTTAATAGTGGATAATTAAATTGGGACATCCTAAAAATAAAACGTGGACAATAAAAATGGGACGAATGGAGTAAATTGTTTAAGCTTTATATGTTTTATTAGTTGTACAATGTGTATAATAACATGTATTTTTTATTTTAGGCGTGTTTTAAAAGATTGATTGGTGTATTTAATTAGTTTATACTTGTAATATACGCATAGAGGAATAAATGTTGTACATTTTGCTTTAATATATGTAATTTTCATTTTAGGGTGTTTTAAAAATAACATTAATTAATGTATTTAATTAGTTTATACTTGTAACATATGCATGGAGGATTAACTTTTGTACATTTTGCTTTAATATTTGTATTTGTTAGATCGTTGATTTTGTGATGAAATGTTGCATTTAAGGATTGTACATTATGTTTTATAACTTGGATTACTTAATTTTTTTAATGAAATGTTGCATTTAAAGATTGTACATTATGTTTTATAATTTGAATTATTTAATTTTTTTTGAGATATTAAATGAAGAGAGAGTGTCTAATTTGCTTTATATATAGTATATATTACACGATCTTGAGCCAATTGGGAATCCATAAACTTAAAAACAAACGACTACTTCCCGTACGAGCACGTAATATAAATCAAATTTATATTTCATAGTAAGGTCTCTTTACTTTATATTTTAATGAAATGTGAATTAAAACTTTTATCAATTTAAGTGGTTAATTAAATAGTTTTGGACAAGCGAAACAAATAATTTGACTTTTGTTGATCTCAATTAAATTGATCAAACTATTACTAACTTTAGTATCGAAACGAATTAGTAAGTCCATATAATAAATGAATATTTCATTTCTCATAACAATCTATCTTGTTTTATGCTTAGTTCATAACAAGCATAATAGCCCGCGCTTTGTGACGGGCCTTATTTTTTTGCGAATCGATAAGTGACGAATTTCTTTGTGCTTGATTTGTCGTTGGCCCACAATTTCGGGACACGCATGTACATCTTCCTAAGTGGACGTACTCAAGCGGGGCCCCTAAGAAAGAAAGACATGTATATAGAGTTAGTGTAATCCGGTTGTCGAAACTTTGCGTTTGTTCACTGAACTAAAGAGGTATGTGAGTTTCTCACTATTGGGTGCTGAGGCTCCTTGTTCATTCGGATTGTGTAAGATGGTGGGGTCCGTATGTAGTGCGTGACGGCGGCGGACGCTTGTAAGAAAAAAAAACAAAGCAAATGTTAGATGGTATTTGTTCATAAGATGGTGATTGATAACAGGCGAACAAAATATGTGAGTACGATGGTTACGGAGTTCGGTGGTTGCTTTATATTTTGGACGGATGTTCTTAGGATCACATATCCTTGCAGGTTCTGTATCAAATGAACACGGTCGCTGTAAGCCAGGTTGTGACTGCTGTATATAGGTTTCATTCGTCTGTTGTTGGTACGTTGTTGTTTGGTTTTTTTGTCGGAAACATTTTTGGTAATGGTTTGTTGTTGTCGGATAGTTGGCTGTTTTTTTGGCAGTAAACATCTGTAGTAATGGTACCTACAACAATGTATGTATCCAACCATATTGGGGGCAGTTAGTAAAGACCAATGCATATAGACAATAGGCTAACGGAGAGCGTAAACACACAACACTTACGACGTTGGTTGGATGTTTCAAATCTAGGACGGATGTTCTTAGAATCGGATGTCCTTACTGGTTCTGCATAAGATAAACATTGTCGTTGGTAGTGAGGTTGGCTGCTGTATGTGAGGCGTGTTCGTTTGTTGTTGATACATAGTTGTTCAGTTTTTTTTTGTCGGTGAACATTGGGTGTAATGTTCTGTTATTGGTGCATAGTTGGCTGGCTTGCGTCTAGAGTAATGGTACCTGCATCAACGTGTGTTTCCAACCGTGTTAGATACAATTATTACAGACAAATGCATTTAGAAAATGAAGCTATAGTAAATGCATACGTAGTTTGCACTATGCCGCATGATTATGTTTGGGATTTGGTACCCTTGCGGAGCTACTTCGAACGGCATCAGAAGTAAGCGGGATATTTCCTTTGTTCGTTGGAAATTGTTGAAGGCCATGGGGATGTAACTGTCTTTGTTGGCTACATACGTCAGTGGCCATACCTGAATAAAAAGATATGGTATTAGTGAAAGCATGTATATGTAGTATAAGTATTTATGAATATCTAGACAACTGAAATAAATAACATGAATAGCAACACATACATGAAGTGGTTGATAAATTAATAGAAGAGATACCTGCAAAGGAAAGAAGGTAAAGTTAGTGAAGGTACATAGTGAGTATAACTAAGATGACATGCATTATTATTAAGTGTTAACCCAATTAAAGGAATATATATATATATATATATATATCCATATATATATATATCCACAATGAATTTTCATAACAATCACGTCGTTAATACTATATATGTATATAAATCAAGGCAGAAAAGCCGGGGCGGAGGAGTTAACTTGGCAGTCTCAGACTTCAGCAAGTTCTGACAGTATCTTTCCACACCTCCTTTCAGCTCTTTGATAGTGCATTGGCAAAGTTTTGCCTAAATTCAGATGATGTAAACGTAATTTAGATATGTCAGTAGTGGAAAAATTATCATATAAAAGAAACTTATTAAGGCGACAGCCTTTGTTATAAAGTGTGATTGTAAATGGTCTGTGAATCTTCATCATAGTCTGTTACTTTCGAGAGTAATAACAAATAGATACCCATTTTCTATAATCTACGTAGAATCCTAAATTGCTTTTAAAGCGGCGAAGAATTCAACTATCTATAGGACTCTAAAGACACATGCATTCACAGCCTACATATACACACCATTATATTTTCGACTTGCATTGATCTGATGCTTTGAAATAATTCTTGTCTGCATTAAATACAATGTACAACACATACCTTTTGATGTCCTCCACAACTTGCTTTTATCTTTGTATCTGAAGTTCAAGTATGTGAATGACTGTTGCTCTAGCGTGAAACACGTGTTTAGATCGGTTGAATAAGTCTTGAAGTCATGACAAACGGAGTGAAACGAAATTTAGTGCATGAAGTTGTACCTGATGTGGACGTAACGAATTGAGAAGATGGTGCAAGTTCTTAAATATTGGAGAAATGTCTTCCACTCTCTTTGCATATTGCGGTGGTTGCTCTAATAGTACATGAGCTAGGTCCGGAATATGCAGTTGCAGCTCCCTATTTAGCGACCTCAATTTATTTTTAAAATCTAGAAGAAGATGTGAGTGACATAAGAAAATGTGGCACCCCGTAAAATTCAGGTCATTATTTTAAACTTTTCCGATCATTCCTTTTGACTTTTATACGTTACGTTTAAATCTGACAATTTTCCGGAAAGTTGTCCCGCGTAAAACTAAAAAACGTCATCGGATGCGTTCCGACTTCGGACAAAGTTTAGTCTACCTATATTATGCGTGATGTGATTATCTATAGTGCTGCGTAGGTTACGTACACTCTCGTTTGCGATTTCTACGCCTTTCGCGTACGTTTTACGTTTTTAGTATTTTATGTCAAACGGAACCCCGGAAACTTGCCACCTTTGCATGGGAACCTAAATTATCATCATACTAACTTCCTAATATCAAATTTAAATTTCATGTCCTCCCCAACACCCTCTAAAAATTCGGTGCACAAGAAATAAAAGATGAGAGCATCCTTTTGAAATACTAGTTCATGTGATCTTGTAATCTTATGACTACCATGAACTCTTCCCATGCAAAGCTTCCCATGTGACTCTTGCTAGCACCTTTCACCAGCTAGACTTTGGAATGAACCTTAGTCTCAAATTTTGAATCCTTGGTCCTTGTGGACTTGCCCTAGCCGAACACCACACACACCTTTGGTGTATGTTGGTCACTTGATACTACAAGACAAGGAACCCTAAGCCTTACCTTATCCTATAAATACTATACTATTTCACACGTTAGGGTTCACTTCACATAATCAAGCCTCCAAAAATTTTCTTTTCTCTCTTCTTTATTTCATAAGCCCACGGCTCAAACTTCCTTAATAGGGTTTGAGTTTCCTTTGATTCTCTTCAATATTAAAACATACAAGGTGTGTTTTGTAAGCTTACCTGGAAACTCTTACCTTCATTTCTACTTTCATTTCTATCTTTACTTATGTTCTTTCATAGATCTTTGAAGTCCTATGGTGTTTGTGTGATTTTTCAAAAAGAAATGAGACAAGTATGAAAAATAATGAAGTTGTTATGTTTCCTTTTATATGCATATCTTGTTTAGGGTTTAAGTGAAGTGATTGGAGTGTTGAAATATTAATGGGGTTGAGATTAGGCTAGATATAAGTGTGGTTTTGTTGTTGGATTAGTAGTTAACGGGATTAGGTTAGTATAATCACTATTGTGAAGTTCATATGGATTTTTGGAATCGTTTATGAAAAATATGGTTGCTGGTCCGATTTTTGTTTTAAGGGTTTGGGCTACTTAAAAATGTTTTCATTAGCCAAGAAGGTAGTTTTTGGAAAGCTTGTTTCGAATAGATAGATTTTCATATATCGAACACTAAAACGGATTTAAAACGACCAAGTTATGGCGAAATGAATTTTGGAACACTTTTCAAAAAAATAATTTATAAGGTTGTTGATTGGAATTATAAAAGGGGTTTTCGGACACTTTCGAGTTGATTTGGGCTTTTAAAACGTTGGTGAAACGTATATATACACTAGTATAATAAGTGGAAACTTTAGAAACGTCACAAATGTATTATCGGGATTTCTAAAACGGGAAAATTCTAAAAATAGAAACTTTTGGTATTCATTAGCAAGATGGACTTTGGAAGTTTGGCGTTTAGGTTTAGGTAGTGCGTTTTAGGATCATGGACTTAACGAATATTAGGGGACGGTATTAACGTCCCGAAACTTAGAACTTTCCTAAAATAGTAACTTGCAGATAATAGAAACTTTTCGTAAAACATGGCGTAACGTAACTATAAATCTTATACTTTCATAAGGACACGTTTTTACTATAAAAACTAAAGCGCAAACACTTATGGATGTCTATTTCTTTTATAAGCGTCTTATCCGACGTTTCGTATTTATTTCTCGTTTCTGAAGCGTGTCTTTTAATTAGGTCGCGGTTAGAGTCGTTCGATATCGTTATACTCTTCGTTGAATTTCTTGGTCACTATTTGCTTAAGGTGAGTTCATAGCCCCATGTTTATACTATTTTGCTTTACTATTTGGGGTGATAAACATAGCTTGCTTTTAAACATTGGACACAAATGCTTTACGATTTCCCAATCCCGTTTACGTGTTGCCTAAGTAGTGTTGAAACTGTATGCCCGAGTTATCATGAACCGTTAGTTACTTATGACCAATTGGATTGGTTAAGTGAGCGTGAGTGTTGTAAATAGATCTATTGGGACTAATCATCCCCGTCCGGGTAAGTAGCTCTTACTGGATCAACAGACGCATACCATGTCGAGTGATACGGTGTTGCGCCGTTGCGCAGTTATGGCACCCTTCAGGTAAGTTTTATTTGCATTTTTTCATGCTTCCATTTAGCCTCGGTGTCATGAGCTTAGTGCAACGTAAATACTTTCTTATGTGATATTGTATCTGTTATAATAGTCACGTACGTTTTACAAAATTTATGGTCCATTCTTATTACAAATTCAAACCTATGAATTCACCAACTTTATGTTGACGTTTTAGCATGTTTTTCACAGGTGCTTAGCCGTGGATGTCTTTGATATCTATATGGTGTCGCCTTGCATTTGCCCGATTTTCAAGAATTATTATCAACTGCTTTAACATTGTTGTCAATTTCCAAACTTATATACGCTTTCACATATTATCTTTGAACCTATGTAAAACTTTAACTATTTTTATTTAATGCAATGATGTTGGATTTCTAAACGTACCCTTAGAGGTCGTTCTTTGTACTTTGTGCGATGTATATTATGATGTCACGCCCCCGAACACGTATTCCGTTCAGGCCCCGTTTGGGGGTGTGACAGAAAAGGTGTATATGTTCAAATGACAAATGTTGCGATATAATTGTTAACCGTGTTGGTGCAAATATTACGATATTTAATCTATACGATCTCTTTATGTTTTGATAATGACAAACATGTAACTTGTAATACGTAACGTAAAGTGCGCAAGTTACTTGTAATCACAAATCATCAATGCATACACGTATCAACATCTCTCGACGTCTCAAGTATGCATCAAGACGGACATTGGTTTACACCCGACGTAAATCACATAAGGTATGTACAAACAATATTAAACTTGTAGGATGATCAAAAAAATAAGTTTTTGTCTTAAACTTTATATTTTTATAAATACAACAAAACTATTTCTCAAAAATTATTTAGACAAATTATTTTTGAATTATAAAGAAATGTTTTATTTGGTAATTATTTTGAATTTCAAAATCTGGTCATTTCCCCCCTAAAATAAGTGTCACTTTCACCAGACAAGTTTGTCACCACAAAAAGACAAAAACAGGAGCGTCTGTCGGGGCGGTCCCTTAATTCGGTCGGCGGCCCCCTTAATTATTTGGCGGCCCCCTTATATATCTGGGACCGCCGTTTCCTGACAGGCTGTTTTTCAGCTCCTATAAATAGTGGGTCACCTCCAACTATTTTCACAACCCTTTTGCACGAATTTCTCTCAGTTCTTTCTCTCTCTAGATCTCACTAAATCTCTCTAAATCTTTGATCATTTAACTTGTTTAATCTTGTTTAAATGTGATCCAATCTTCTACTCTTTCCTTCTTCCCTCAAGTGCAAGAGAAGAACTTCGGTCATCTTCAAGATCCGAAGTTATGTAGTCTAGTTAGTCCATTTGTAACATTTGTTACATATAGATCGAGTCCATGTCTTCCAATCTTTAGTAGTGTGTAGATCCAAATGATGTATATATTTGGATGGGTTTATTGTGGGTTGGTTAGTATTTTAGGCCTTAAAATACATTGGTGAAGTGGTAGATTGGTTCTAGCTAAGATTAGGACTCGACATGTCCCAAACTCTAGATCTACTGCCTTAGTTATAAGGTTATTATTACCTTGAAATCACAAGATATATATGTGAGGAAACTATTGTTGAAGTGTTTCACCAAAGTGTTATGAAAAATCTAACCATAATTGTTTAAGAAAAATAACAATGGTAATGGAATGGAATACATGAATAACCAACAAGCTTAAAATAATTGAATGAAAAATACGAGATCACCCAACGTACTAGGGTTTACTAAATCTTAAAGCTATGAGAAAGTCTATGGAGGATCTATATAAGTGATGTCCGTGTTTTTAGATCTGTTTCTACTCTAACCTAAGGACTCCTTTTATAGCACAAGGAGCCCTATACAAGATAAGACCTAAATCGTATCTCCTAAATATATGAGATATACACAAGATACCTTCAACCATAACATACCGCTCGCATTTGACTATGATTAATCTTATCTTCAAAAGATGCCGCAGTGGAAAGTCCTTCAACAGTGACAAAACTTCTCAGCATGTAAAAATTATGTAACTAGATGCCCTAGGATCTCATTTTATACACTAAGGAGTCCTAATGGGCTTACAATATTTTCCTATGTATTTAGTCAAATGTATTAAATACAATGACTAAGTATTTAATACTTTCTAAAATATTTAGTCAAATTCTCAATCAGCATTAATCTCTTCAAACATCATTAACTTCAGTCTTCTGTTTGACTAATCAACATTAATTTTAGTCAATTGGCATTAACTTCAGTCTTCTATTTGACTAATCAGCATTATCTTCAGCAGCAGCATTAACTTCAGTCATCTATTTGACTAATCAGCATTAATTTCAGCAGTAGTGGAAAGTCTTCAACAGTGGCAAAACTTCTCAGCAGTGTAAACATTAGCAGTGGGAAGATTTACACTAACAGTGGGAAAAGTTCTCTAGCAGTAGGAATGAACATGACTAACAGTGGAAATGCCTTAGAGCATTTTATTCCCAACAATCTTCCCCTAAACTTGATACTCCATCTTCAAATCAAGTTTCTAGAATAAAATGCTAACTTGAAGAGGATGCTTCCAAACATCTCATCATCTTGATCTTTTAGCCTTCATGAATATCTTTTGAAGAAGATCTTGAATTAAACCTTCTACTCTAGAAATCCTCTGCCTTTCTTCTTTATCTTTTGTCTTTGCTGCACTCCTTCTGATGTACACTTAAGTTTCAGCAGCAATATTATCAACTTCTGCACCAACAATAGTAATTTCTGCATCAAATTCTTGATCATGCTCATGCATCCCCTGAGTCTGTGCATCCATCTAAACCAAAGTGATCTTTATCAATTTGATTATTTTTCCTCCCCTGTTTGGAAGGATCCTCCAAATCATCTTCTTATGGGAACCTAAGCCATCACAGACTTGAATCTTCCTTGTGCATCAATGTAATCCAATCTTTTCAAAGTAACTGATGCATATGTTTTTGGATACATGATCTACCACTCTGTTCTTTGGCATCCAGACCCAACATGCTGATGCTTTAACAGCATTAAACCTATTCCTCTTGACAACATTATATGCAGCCTTTGGCTTAGCAGCATTAACTGGTCTCATCCTAGTTTTCATTAAGACTGCTTTTGAAACAAAGTTTCTTTTTGGATGAGGGTAAGACATTCTATGAGAATTATGATGATTTACCCTTATAGAATTGTTCCATATAGGTTTTTGTACCTTCCTTTTACAATCTTTTATCAGATGGTTAAAGCTTCCACAAGCAAAACAAGCTTTATTGTTCATCACAAAATCACTCCCTAGTTGATGGGACTTCTGATTATTCCAGTTCCTCTGATTCCCCCTAGGCCTTTATGACCTGTACATTTCTGCATACTTCACAGTTGGTTTCCTAGACTTTTCAGTATTATTAACTTTAGAGACACTAGGACAACCAGTTTCTTTTACAAACCTAATCATAGGTTTTGATAAAACATTACCAACTGATCCTCTTTGTTCAAAGAAAGAAACACTTTCACTTACATCTCTTGGCACATCTATGCTAGGTGTAGGCCTACTATAATCAGTAACAGTGTCATCAACAAATTCAGGCAAACCTGTCCAAGACAGATCATTCTTAGGAGGTGAATAGACTTGTGCAGGAGGAGGTGGCACAACAGTATACTCATTAAGCCCCAGACCCGTCTTATCCTTAACAGATCTTTGAGTCCCTAAGAGACAGTCTAGATCTTTTGCAGAATTTTCAAATTTTTTTATTTTAACATCTAAGCTGTCTTTTTCTTTCTTTACCTCCTCAAGTTCATTCCTGAGATTTTCAATTTTATTATCTCTAAGCTCTAAATCTCTCTCAAGAACTCTAATTCTTTCACAGAATTTAATCTCATTATTTTTAAATTCAACAAGTCTAGCCTCAACTTGTGATAAACCTCTTTTGTAGTTATACAAGTCAGTCTCACAATCACTAAGTTCTTCATTTAACTTGATAATTTTCTTGTTGAGGTTTTCCGTGTTTTTCCTACATGATTTAAAACAAAAGGAATCATCATATACCTCATTATCTAAACTTGAAGAACTTCTTGAAGATGTATATGCCATTAATGCAAAATTTGTAGGATGCTCTTCTTCTTATTCAAAGCTTCTCAACAAGCTCTGATACCACTTGTTGAGTCCCAAAACTCTAGATCTACTGCCTTATGGTAATCACAAGATAATAATGTGAGAAACTTTGTTGAAGTGTTTCACCAAAGGCTATGCGGAATCTAACCTTTAGTGTTTAAGAAGAATAACAATGGTAATGGAATGGAACAGTGAATAACCAACAAGCCTTAATATTATTGATTGAATAATACGAGTACTCAAAAGTACTAGGGTTTACAAAACCTTAAAGCTATGAGAAAGTCTATGGAGGATCTATGTAAGTGATATGTGTATATGATATCGAAGATGTATGTGTTGAATGTCTTATGTAACTAGATGCCCTAGGATCTCCTTTTATACACTAAGGAGTCCTAATGGGCTTACAATATTTTCCTATGTATTTAGTCAAATGTATTAAATACAATGACTAAGTATTTAATACTTTCCAAAATATTTAGTCAAATTCTCAATCAGCATTAATCTCTTCAATCATCATTAACTTCAGTCTTCTGTTTGACTAATCAGCATTAATTTTAGTCAATTAGCATTAACTTCAGTCTTCTATTTGACTAATCAGCATTATCTTCAGCAGCAACATTAACTTCAGTCTTCTATTTGACTAATCAGCATTAATTTCAGCAGCAGTGGAAAGTCTTCAACAGTGGCAAAACTTCTCAGCAGTGTAAACATTAGCAGTGGGAAAATTTACACTAACAGTGAGAAAAGTTCTCTAGTAATGAGAATGAACATGACTAACAGTGAAAATGCCTTAGAGCATTTTATTCCCAACATTTTGTACTAACAAGAACACTTGTATCCTTTACTTAAAATTGTACTAAACCGGACCGGAACCAACTTTGACCAAAACACCGGACCGAAATGGTCCGGTCCGGTCCGGTCCAGGTTGGACCTGTTCAGTTCGGTCTTCGGTCCGGTCCGGTCTAACAAGGCATAACTGTCGGGTTTTTTTACCGATGACCGAAAATAAGAAAAATAATGGACCGAGGACCAGACCGAAATAGGTTCGATCCTGTCCGGTCGGTCCACAGTACTTGTAACCTTACTAACAAGTATTTTTAAGCATCATAACTAAAAAACCAAAGCATTGTAACATACTAACATTCCTTGAATAGTAGAATCCTATGTACAAAATACTTGGAACCAAATCAATTTCAAAATATTTTAAATATTTACAAAAATCTTCCGTTACCTCCCATTAACAAAAACCTAACGTCCGTTAAATAAAAAACTTACTATTACACTTGCATTGTACTTATGATTGTGTGAATTGTTGTCTATGTTGTGTTAGTCATGGTTGTGTTGCTCTTTGTAGTAAACATTGTGAGTTGTGGATTTTATTGGTAGATATGCATTGTTATTGTTAAATCAATTATCGACAATTCTAAATGGTTTGCGTCAACTTGATTGGTGATTTGATACAAATGATCTAGTCCGAAAACCTCTTCTGAAGGCGGTCCCTTTAAATAGGGCGGCCCCCTGATGTACTAGGCAGCTCCCATATATTTATGGGACCGCCGACGGAGTGTTGATTTAATTTTTGGATTACAAAGATTTTAATGTTTTTAATGGAACGTATTTCTACCTCCCCCTCTGCGGTTTCCACAAACCGTGACGGAAGCGACCAGGTACCAACATAACTGCTCTTTATGAACATGTAATACGTAATCCCAAATTTGGTTATGCACCCAACTATTTTTGAAGAAAAAAGAGAGTTAATTAGGGCAGTATAATAGCCAATCATATACTAACCTATATAGAATACATCACAACAAAAATTTTAAAAATATAACTATTCGTCGGATTCAATGTTACCCGATCCCACACACTCAATGTTTGTATCATCATTCGCTATGCAACTGTTCAGAAACTCTTGTTTTTATTGTTTTCAAACTATAAGAAACCGATATAATATATAAATAATCATTTAACTCGGCTTTTACTACATTATCATATTTAAAAATAGCTAAAAAATCATAAGTGTACCTTTGATGGAAGGGCGAACACTCATTGATTTCATGCTTCCGGTGTGTCGAGTAGTGTACACTTTTATTCTTGAGAGTCACGCATATGATCACTTCATCAGCCGACTTGCGTTAAAACGGTCTCACAACTAATTCTACTCAATTTTCAAATCCCTTAACTTTAGGCAAAAAAAACCTGCCAAAAAAAACAATCACAACTTACACTCAAAAAACATTTCATCAAACACTTACTCTACATCCCACAACAATAGCTTTTAAATACAAGCCCAATGGAAATTAAAAGCGAGAGAAAAACCCGATACACTAACGCAGTTAATAGTCGATGATACGAAGGAAAATGGGCAGCTACAACATAGAAAGATACATAGTTAGTATCAGAAGAAGGAAAAAAAACAATTAAAGAAAAAAACCAGAAAATAGGCAAAAAGGAAACAAACACCGCAACCTCATAAAGGAGGATACTAGCCTGATGGAGTATGGAATGGCATATGAAGCAACGATGGATGATCAATAGAAAACAACAATCGTTGGTTGCTGAAGGTCCTAGACACATCTGAAACGGCGTTTATGTAAAAAGGAAGGAAAAAAACAAGCCAAACGGCGAAGTTGGCCTGGCAAGTTAGCCCAAATTAAAATCGACGAAGCCCGATATCAAAAACGACGTCGTATTGCTATATTTTTAGTATATATAGTAATGTACCAATGAAATACAATCATGTCTAAATTCCGTTAGTATGCTATTAACCAATGAAAATAGGATGTTGATAATTAATTTCTCGACGGATATGGAGTTTAAGCTTGTTGGTAAATAGAACGGGAGTTTTCCCTCCAAAAATTATAAAGTAACCAACAATTTTTTTCAAAAATGCCATTGTTGGATGTTAAGCATTTGATTTTTTTTAGTACGGTTCAAAAAATTGTTATTTGGTATAAAATTATGTTGTTTAACTTGAGAAAATATGAAATTGCCTTTTAGAGCATCTACAAGACTACAATGCATCAAGTGTTAAAGACTTGATGCATTGGATACATTTAATGAAAATGTTCTTTAATAACAAAGACTTTTACAAAAGACTTGATGTTTACCAAGTCTTTGTAAAAACCTATGAATGCAATGCAAAAAAGTCCATCAAAAAGCTTTTTAAAATAAAAAAAGTCTTTAAAAACTTTTCCAATTATGGACGCTATTATATAAACAACCAACCTTACCAAAAAATGCTTCGTGTAGTAGTGTATCATATGATGGAAAAGCTAGCCAATTGTTCTCTTTTATAGCTACTAGCCGATTAATAGCAACTTTGTAGAGTATGATATGTTTGGCTAATAAAGGGCAGATGGCGTTTTGGTATGGTCGATAAGTATTTTTCTTCTAGAACTTTGACTCCTTGTTTGTATGTGTGGCGTTTATGTTAAAAAGGAAGGAAAAATACAAGTCAAACGGCGAAGTTGGCCTGGCAAGTTAGCCCAAATTAAAATCGACGGAGCCCGATGTCAAAAACGACGTCGTATTGCTCTATTTTTAGTATATATAGTAATGTACCAATGAAATACAATCATGTCTAAATTCCGTTAGTATGCTATTAACCAATGAAAATAGGATGTTGATAATTAATTTCTCGACGGATATGGAGTTTAAGCTTGTTGGTAAATAGAACGGGAGTTTTCCCTCCAAAAATTATAAAGTAACCAACAATTTTTTTCAAAAATGCCATTGTTGGATGTTAAGCATTTGATTTTTTTTAGTACGGTTCAAAAAATTGTTATTTGGTATAAAATTATGTTGTTTAACTTGAGAAAATATGAAATTGCCTTTTAGAGCATCTACAAGACTACAATGCATCAAGTGTTAAAGACTTGATGCATTGGATACATTTAATGAAAATGTTCTTTAATAACAAAGACTTTTACAAAAGACTTAATGTTTACCAAGTCTTTGTAAAAACCTATGAATGCAATGCAAAAAAGTCCATCAAAAAGCTTTTTAAAATAAAAAAAAGTCTTTAAAAACTTTTCCCATTATGGACGCTCTTATATAAACAACCAACCTTACCAAAAAATGCTTCGTGTAGTAGTGTATCATATGATGGAAAAGCTAGCCAATTGTTCTCTTTTATAGCTACTAGCCGATTAATAGCAACTTTGTAGATTATGATATGTTTGGCTAATAAAGGGCAGATGGCGTTTTGGTATGGTCGGTAAGTATTTTTCTTCTAGAACTTTGACTCCTTGTTTGTATGTGTGGCAAAAAAATTTGATTTCACATTCAACATGTACGAGTCTATGAGAACATCATATTAGGTGCAAACTTAGTCTCATACTCCTTCCGTTCCATAATTATAGTTCATCGACAAAAAACACGCCGTTTAAGAAAAACATCATCATTACAGCTTTTTCTTTTTTACTTTTTACACAATAACACTTTTACCCTTAACCAATAAATTTATAACTTCTTTAAAGTTTGTAATAATAATATCAAGTGAGGGTGATATGGTAAACTTTATTTAAATTTCATATTTATTTTTTAAAGTGGACAATTAATTTGAGACAACCCAAAAAAGAAACGTGAACTATAATTATAGGACGGAGGAGTACATGTTAAAGTTTTGATGGACTACTTTTTTAATCATGGATCCGCTGGTCTTTTTCTAGGCTTAGAACATGTTTTCCGATTATGATCATTTTGCTAATTACAAATTCCACAATTGTTTACTTTTTTCCTTCTTTGATGCCATAGTCAAAAAAATTAACCTAGTAAAATATATTATAACAACAAACCTAATCCTGTCGGAGCGGGGTAAAGACTGGTAAAAAATCTCACATTGAAGCTTTATTAACAAAACCTATAAGAAGTTGTCAAAATAAGTTCAAGATTTTCTCATACATCAAGGGGAATTTCTGCAATTAAAAAAAAAACACAAGGGGCACATGCACGTAGCTATTTGGTGTATAAATTAGCCATCCTCCTTCTCCAACCATGCATCATATATTACTTTCAATGGCAAAAAAGTGTGAGATGACGCTTATAGGGTTTGATGCAAGTCCATATACGAACCGAGTTCGGGTCGTTCTCAAACTCAAGTCCATTGAATATGAGTATATTCAGGAACATCCAGCTTGCAAAAGTAAGCTCTTGTTAAATTCAAACCCGATTCATAAGAAAGTGCCGATCCTTCTTCATGCAAACAGATCTCCCATTTCAGAGTCACGTGTCATAATCGAATACCTTGATGAAATCCATCCCAATGTTCACCAAATGCTCCCTAAGGCGCCCTTAGATCGAGCTGAAAGCCGGTTCTGGGCCTTCTACATTGATAACACGGTATGCTAAAAATCTAATGTGATTTATATATTTTGATTCACTTTATTTTAACATGGGTTTCCGGTTCAACATTGCGACCCGACTAATTACAGGACTACTACCCTTTTGGACAGTCCAGAGTCGGCGCGCAGACAAACCCGAGCTTAATTACCATGAATTTTATTTTGATACACTTAATTACCATGACTTTTGTTCCTAGTCAAATGGTCATAAAAAGGGGGGGAAAAAAGATTCCGAGTCATTATCATTTGTCCAAGTATAGTTATTATGTGTATTGATCAGCTAGTTTGTATTTTATCTAGTTTTGTACCGTCAGTTTTGACAGTATATATTAATTTGCTTGTGAGGGTGGAGGGTGTGGTTATGTGTTTTACTTCGACACATCAGCTTCACGTCATCAAAAAACACTCATTTTAATTTTTCCTTCAACTTTCTCTCAACCACTGCAACACCATCTTTCTCTTTCATTAATTTTTTTCTATTTTTAATCATTTAAAAATATCTCCAAAATACAAATACCTCACTCATAATACACACATAAAATAAAATACTAGTTTCTCTTTCCTTATTTACATGTTATTTCCCTCGGGACTCAAGTTCCGTGAATAGTATAAATTGATTTTGTCCAGTTGTGCATGGTATGGTTTCTAGTGTTTTCCCGCTGACATGGCAACCTTCTTTTGGGTTTTTCCGCTCCACACCCTTCAACCTGATGGCATTTTTTGTGTTCTGATGTTCATATAGTGCCTTGTCTCATCATAAGTTTTGTTCAATATCCCTCTAAAAAGCCATTCGTTTTTTTGTGTTCTGATGTTCATATAAGGTATGTTTGACAAAACTAGCTGTAAGCTGTATGCTGTAAGCTGTATTGCTGTAAGCTGTAAACTGTAAGCTGTTAACATGAGCTACAAGTTGTATCTTTTTTTAATAAAAGTGTTTGGTAAATTAACTGTTAAATGTAATTATATGATGTAAAATGACATAAAAAACATTTTTAAATGTAAAACATAACTTATCAAGACATTTGGAGTACATTTTAGGTTCAAGTCGTTAAAACCGCTTATGGTTGCTTTGATCTAAGGATTAGTAACGTGCTTATTTTATAATCTTGCTAAATTTTCATTTTGCTACTAATATAATTGCTTCGTTTTAGAAAAAAAAAAGCTTAGATAAATAATTTTGAAGTTTTTTTAGTTACATAAGATGCTCTTTAAATAATAATTTAACTAAATGTACATTAGTAACTAGCCTACACGTGTGGTCCCAAAAAATATGGATGTTACATATTTCATATTTTATCTAATAAAGAATTAAATTTCAAAAAGTATTCATAATGTGATTTGAAGGTTGAAAGTAGGGGTAAATATATAAATTACCATCTGAACAGCTCTTCAACATCTTAAACGTTGATTGATAGAACGTTTCAAATTGAAGCGTTTTTTAACAATAATAAAACCTTTATATTTACCATCCAAACAAAGCTTTTTATTAGTGAGAGATGTTAATTCAAAATAAAAAGCTAACATCTCTTAAAAAGCTTTCAAAAAGCTTTTACCAAACAGGTCCATAGTACCTTGTCTCATCATAAGTTTTGACCAACAGCTACATGATATTAATATCATTCTAAAAAGTCATTCGTACCCTTTTTGTTTTTTTGTTTTTTTTATCTTTTTAATTTTTTTTAAATTTTTATAATTTTGTTTATGTTATAAAACTGTGAAACTGAAAGTGCGGAATGAAAATTATAAAGTTTAATAAGTCAAAAGTATAAAACTGTTAAAAAATACAGAACAAAACCTGATATAAAACTGCGTTGTATTGTAAAAAAAAGGGTACAAAAAGAATCTTTAGTACTTTTCAGTGGGGGAGAAGATACCAATAGTAGCACCCATATTATATATATATATATATATATATAATATATAAAAATATAAAAGATAATATATATCTATATCTAAATATAATCTAGTTAAAATGGTTAGGTGCTTAAAGTTGTTAAAGGTGAGAAGCAATAAAAATTTAGACAAATGTCTACATTATATAATTAGTTTGTTGGTCCATGTACGATTTTTTTGTTTTAAGAAACAATGAGAAGTAAATAGCATGTAAAAAATTGTTGCTTTATATTAAATAAGTTATAAGTTATATTATGGTTTGTGGTGATGAAGAGGATGGTGTTCGGTATTAGGTAGCTTTTTCTTGATTAAAAAGTCATATATATATGGATTTGGATAAATATTAAATCTAATTATGAATATATCTTCATATATTTTTAAAAATTATTAGAAGATATTATTATAATTTTAGATAGTAAAACAAAAATGGTAACTTAGCTTAGTTGGTAAACTTGATTGAAACTTAACCATAAATCATAGGTTCAAACCTTGCCATGGACAATTTTTTAAAATTAAATTTGAATTTCCATGTCATGTGTGTGCCATGTCATCATTGAGGTGGCATCTAGTCACTAAATCATATTTATACAGTCATAGTTAGCCCCATATATATGTTATAGATATAAAGAGAGAGTAGGGATCCAATGAGAATATTAATTAAAATGAGAAGAATAAGAAGTAATCTCAACCACAAGATCATATTTTAATGGGTAGGATCAAATAGTGGCATATTTGTAATAAACAATAAAACTAATCATATTTAATTAGTAATCCAAGGGTAATACCGTCAACTCATTAGAATTTCTTCTTTTCAGTTTTCACTTTAAACCGGACCTTTCACAGATTGTTGCCATCTTTTCTCGTTTGAGTTCTCAAATTAAAATTGATTATACTTTGTGCACAGTGCATCTGTGAAGTCCAATTTAATACCCATTAACGAATGATTTAAACATAAAAAATGGTGCATCTAGAATGGTTGCATACATGTTCATTCACGCATGACGAAATGCATGACATTTGGAATACTTTATTTAAGTGCATCTATAATTTTAGTGATATGCATCTAACACAGAGCCGGCCCAAGGGGTGTGCAACAAGTGCAAGTGCACAGGGCCCCTTAATCTGTAGGGCCTCCAAATTTTGTGTAGCCAGGTTATTCTTTGTTATAAAAAAGCCACTCCAAGACAAACTATATGATCCTTTTCAGTTTTCATTTCTTAATTGCTGTATTCTTTAGTATATCTCGTGAGTTTCACAAATATCTTTTTAACTGTTTATTATTTGTTCAATCTTTCTTTTTAAAAATTTAAGGTATGTTCTATGATTGTGTATTTAATCTATACTATGTCAATTTGAGAATATTAGTCACCTAATTTGGTCATCAATAATATGAGACACCAATAGCAAATGAAATACAAACATTAATGTTATACACTGATGCCTTTTGTTCTTAAGCAATATTTAAACTATGTTAAAACATGGACATGGCCACTTTATAAGATTGTTCATCGTATTAAACTATTAATACTTCTTCTTTCATAAATCCAATTATTCGTGTTTAAGGGGCCACTTTTTAATCATAGCACAGGGCCACCGAAATGCATGAGACGGTTCTAACATTTTTTCTTCTTAACACTATTTTAAACATAGATATGTATGTTCGGAACAAAATCAATGCATCTAATTTAGTTTCATTTGCATCTAAATTTTGCTTGTGTCTAATTGGAATGAAAAGATGGTGCAACAAAAAAAATTGTTTTGCATCTATTGTTTAAAGGTGCATTTAAGTGTGTTTGTAAGTTTGATTATTCGAATGTATCTTAATGTATGCTTCAAGTGCGTCAAGATAAATCAATAAAAGTCTTGCAACGCACATGTGGATTTGATGATGTTAAAAGAGATACATCCAATTCAATTTATAATTAAGAACTCTTGCATCTATTTTCAACGTGTGAAAATGGCGTCAAGAAATAATAACCGATACATACGCACGAATTTTTTACTATGAATTCTTTTATTAATTCAATAATTAAAGAAAAGAAAAAAATCTTCCATAACTTTAGGAATTGCAAAATTTCAAAAACTGCCAACTAATAGTGAAAAGACACAAATGTCCCTCCATACCTTTGATAAATGATTGGCTCTAATCACTTTTTATTCTTCTTATTATAAAACTTCTTCTCATTTGATCATAACTATATATATATATATATATATATATATATATATTAGCACTCAATAAAACTGCGTTGAATTGTAAAAAAAAAATACAAAAAGAATCTTTAGTACTTTTCAGTGGGAGAGAGGATACCAATAGTAGCACCCATATATTAGCACCCATATGTTCTTGGTGGGGCATGTGTATTGTAGTTTTTATTGGGTAGGAATGTGATGTGGCCTTGTGGGTATTATTTCATTTGTTTTTGTTATCTTTTCTCCTTTGTCGCATTAGTGTTTTTGTTGTAATCGGCTTTCTTTAATCGTCTTGATTTTGAAAGTTTGAGCGCCTTTGTTTGTAATTTCTTTGGTTTGTATTGTTAATATATTGCTGTACTTTCCAAAAAAAATTGTGTAGCTTGTATTTTGAGACTTTTGCCACAAACACATATATTTAAAAAAGATATATTTAGAACCATATGACAATAGGAAATACTAATAGCAACGATTATCATATAAACTTTCTTATGTATAAAGTAAAGTAAAGTAACTTTTTAATATCGTCTTTTACGGGTTATGGGTCTTAATAGCGTCTTTCACGGTGTATGGGGGAGGTTGAGATGTAGACAGCTCTACCTTTACCAAACGTTGAGAGTTTGCTTCCGGTTCTACCAAAGGTAGAAAAGGACCTCCGGCGGGTTATGAGTCCGAATAACGTCTTTCACGGTGTATGGGGGAGGTTGAGATGTAAACAGCTCTACCCCTACCAAACGTAGAGAGGCTGCTTCCGGTTTTAACAAAGGTAGAAAATGACATCCGGCTTTACAAGGTGAAATTATCAAACCCTTGACCTCTATCTCCAGAAGCAAAGGTGTTAACCACTTAATCCAAACCTTCTCTATATTAAACTTTTCTTCCGTATATATATCAAATATGACAGCTATCACAAACAATAGTGGTCGTTGAATTAGCGAAAAGAAAAGGAAAATTCTCATAATAGACCGGTCGTCTAAAGTGTATATTTTTTCTAAACAAAAAAATTTTGACTTCTCAAAATAGACCCGTCGCCCAAAAACATAAAAAAATTGTTGTGTAAGTAACTTTTCAGAAATATTTTTGAGCGACCTATTAAAAGTACTTTTTGTGTAAGTAACTTTTCTGAAAAATATAAAAAAAAGTCGCCTAAAATACTTTTAATATGGCGCCCAAAAACATTTCTGAAAAAAAGTTACTTACACAAAAAGTATATTTTTTATGTTTTTGGGCGACTGATCTATTTTGGGAAGTCAAAATTTTTAATATTAAAAAGTATACACTTTTAGCGACTTGTCTATTTTAAGAATTTTTTCCAAAAAAAAATCTAGCTATCTTTATCGTGATTGATCTGTATTATAATAATAATAGTATTATATTAAACTCACCATGTGATTTATGTTTATAACGAATCTTGATTATTAAACTCACCGTGTAAATATAAAATACACTTGTTATAGATAATGTTTAATTTTTTATTGCGTTGATCAAAACATATGTAGATAGTATCTATTGATAACCACAATTGGAAGAGAATTGATTTGCACATTCATTTTTTTATTGGAACAATTTTTTTGTGTATTACATGTTTATAGTGTGTTTTAAATGATAATGAGTATCCCAATCAATAATTTGAGTGTGCAAATCACTAACCAATGGGAAGGTTGGTTGATTCTGTCTTGTGTTGTCCTTGTAGGTCGCCCAAGTATGGGATGTTGGTTGTGGAGAATTAGGTCGGATATACAATCGAGATTTTGGGTTTGTGTTGTGTGTATTTATTTAATTATAGTGTATTTTTTGGGGTATGTTTTTTGTAATGTAGGTCGTCCGATGTCCTTACTGTGGTTAGCTTAAAAAATCAAAAAACAAAATATATGCAAAATAATTATAATCGCATATTTGAATCAAATAGATCTCTAATTTTTTCTAAAAAAAATCTAGCTATCTTTATCGTGATTGATCTGTATTATAATAATAATATTATATTAAACTCACCATGTGATTTATGTTTATAACGAATCTTGATTATTAAACTCACCATGTAAATATAAAATACACGTGCTATAGATAATATTTAATTTTTTATTGCGTTGATCAAAACATATGTAGATAGTATCTATTGATAACCACAATGGGAAGAGAATTGATTTGCACTTTTTTTTTATTAGAACATTCTTTTTGTGTATTAGATGTTTATACAGTGTGTTTTAACTGATAATGAGTGTCCCAATCAATAATTTGAGTGTGCAAATCACTAACCCAATGAGAAGGTTGGTTGATTATGTCTTGTGTTGTCCTTGTAGGTTGCCCAATTATGGGATGTTGGTCGTGGAGAATTAAGTCGGATATACAATCGAGATTTTGGGTTTGTGTTGTGTGTATTTATTTAATTAGAGTGTATTTTTTTTAGGTATGTTTTTTATAATGTAGGTCGTCTGATGTCCTTACTGTGGGTAGCCTAAAAAATCAAAAAATAAAATATATGCAAAATAATTATAATCGCATATTTGAATCAAATAGATCTCTATTAATTAAGATGATTCCAATTGATTTTGAAAGTGCTTTTAAAATGAAAATAATGCAAAGTATTACTATTACACACTCGCAACACTTTTGACATGTAAAAAACGAAAAATATTCACTTAATTTTATAATATGCATCTAATGTATTTATATGGGTCTATATTTTAAAGCTAGAAAATACATTATGATATATTTAATTAAAAATAGATCCATATAATTAAGGTTGTGCATCTCCAATGTGTTAATAATTCTAATTTTAAATTTTTTTTGAACGACAACTTTCACACCTTATACCACCCATTTTACATTATATCTCACAAATGTCTTTAACGAGGCTTGAACCCACAACGTTTAAGTTGGTGGTTAACTCACATACCACTAGACCAAAAACTTTAGGTAATTCTTATTTTAAAATTACTTTTTATCGGGTCGTGACTTTACCTTCATAATATAATGTCTTACGGGTTCTTAATTTCATGTTACCTGATACTAATAATAAGCATACTTACAAGCTACTATTGATCACCATGTTTAACATATAGCTATGGCGGTTGTACGAAGAATTGAGGCTAGCACCAGGACAAGAGGGAAAAGAAGAAGTAAAAAAACGTATCTTTGAAGCATCACAATTGTTAGAAGGAGCGTATGCGAAGTATAGCAATGGAAAGACCTATTTCGGTGGAGATGAATTAAGTTACATTGACATTGTTCTTGGATGTTTTCTCCCATGGACAGGAATGCTTGAAACAATCAACGATTTCAAAGTATTTGATGAAGTTAGACCCTCCGGACTCGCAGCATGGGCTAAGTGTATACGTTCACACGAAGCCTTCAAGAGTGTGTGGCCAGGAGACGAAGCTCTTATGGACTTATATATGATACGTCAGAAATATATAACCAACATATGGTTGATTTAAACATTTTGGTGTTTTCTCGTATGTTCTATTTATCTTATGTGTCATCAAATTTCAATTCGGTTTGAAGTATGTATCTTGTTTGGTTGAAAATAAAGATCACAGTCGTGCTCTATTGTCTATAACGAGCAGAAATGACCCGCGCGTTGCTGCGGGCGTTAATTTTTCGCGCGTTGTTGCGGGGCTTTTTTTTTGTTTGGGTTTATTTTTTCGGTCTCATTTTTAATAGTTCGGCGCATTTTTTCTTTCTTATTGTATTTTGTGCGGATTTATTTTTTCGGTCTCATAACATTTTTTTTTGGACCCAGGCCGCTAGAAAGTTGTAAATAGTTAAAAATAAAAGCACGTCTCGTAAATTTTTTTTTTCCTTCTTATTTTTAGCGAAAGAAGTGGGGGTGGGAGGGATTATAAAGATTTTTTTTTTTGGGCCGATGAAAAGTAACCGTGCGGAAAAAGGAGAAAAAAAGTTGGGCTAGATGTTGGACTAAACTAAAAAAAAAAAACTACTTGGGCCGGGCCAAAATAGAGGCAAAAAAAAAGTTGGGCTGGATGTTGGACTAAACTAAAAAAAAAAAAAAAACTTGGGCCGGGCCAAATGAGCCCAAGGCCCAAGTCAAACATTTGGCCACTGTTCATGAACAGTGGTCAAATGTTTGCTCCTTAGTATTATGTTAGATTTCTTATCTATTTTTAAAACTGGACAATCAATTTGAACAACCGAAAATAAAAGCGTAGACAATAAATATGAGACGGAGAAAGAATTTTATAAACTTAAACGAATACTACCATATAAGCTAATCGAACTTTTGAACAAGTTCAAAATTGATCGCCCTGCGACGAAAAAGTGTCGACTACACCAACTTCGACTAAAAAGTCGTAAAAATTGAAATGAGCATTAAGCCCTCTAATTTAAAATTTAAAATCGTAAGTAAAAAGATCATTTGAAGAGAAGTATCATAAAGTTCTAATATTAAATTTTGAGTTGATAAAATGTGCATTTGTCAACACAATTTTAACTTGTATTGGACCTTTGAGAATCACCATGTCGCTATCATAATTCATAATCACAATTCGCGATCACAATTTCTAGCCATTCGCCGCGTCCAATAGTTAAAAACCGCCTTCGTTTTTGCAAAAGTACCCCACTCGAATCATTTCATTCGACATGTATTCTCGACCATCGAACTAAACATCTATGTTTTGAGGACAAATATGTTGGTCAAAAGTATTCGAATCACTTTAGACTATGATACCCTAAGTAAACATGCGATATTGATACATACGTTTATGGACATTATTCAATTTTGAGAATATTTTTGTGTCATTACTTTATTAGACGACAATGGTGGTATGAATGTTAGGTTTGATATAATTGGTTGAAGAAAACATGGAAAAAGTTTACCAAAGAGTAAAAAAGGTCAAAATAGGCATAATGAGTAGTTAAAAGATGGTACCCTAGTATGAAATATGAACCATGAGCATGAAAAGAAATGGTATATTCCAAAGAATAAACTTCTTCCACTACAAAGAGCCTCATGGAGCCATGAGTTGATGGTTCTCAACAAGTACTTATTGATGGACAAATTAGGCCAAACCCAAGAGGCTAATCCCTAGCCATTAACACCACTCTAATCATTGTTAGGCTAGAAAGAATAAAAAAAAACTTTGATCCATTTCTACATCGAGAGCACGAGGTGCCCAACCATCTTGGTTAGCTCAGATAGCTATCAAATGTAACTTTGGGAAGGTTGTTACTTGTTACCACATGCGGAAGATCTCTGGTTCGAGCTTCTCCGTGAGGGTTTTTCTTCTGGAGCGAAAACTGAGTGGGGTTTATCCCTTAAGGCGAAGATCGAGTCTTGCATACTGCCCAATTAGATGTCACTGTGAGCTCGAATCACTAACAACTAACTTGCTAATATGTGTATAAAAAATTTAACTTTTCGATGATTCTGTAATTAAGAAGATCTTGATAGACCAAAAATTTCTTGTCTAATTGTTTAATTATCGAAATAAAAAGGCTTTTTTTTTGTTATTATATCATTAAGTTGTTGGAAGCTATGTGAAAGTGAAGATTTGAAGTCTTGGTCCATTGATATAACTCTTTACCATAAAATTTGCCTAGTTCATTTTCATCAAAATTGACAAGCAGTATCATTAAAGGAAAAAAGTAAGCCAAATAAGTTTCACAAAATGTGTCGATTGGCGGGAAGATGATCTTGGGTGTCTTTTGACATTAGTCATTTTCTACCCATAAAGAATATAGTTCCGACAATCCTTCTGATCTAGAAAAACACCAACTGAAACGAGCACGAGCCGAGACTCAAACTCATTATCTTTTACTCACAAAATTTCTTCAATGGACCTATAGATTTTTTGGAAATGTGTACAAATTGAGCCAAAGCTCTTTGGTCGTAAGACAAGGGTAAATTAGTCATTTTAGTTCGACCAAAGACCAAAAGTGAAACCAAAGTTTGCCACACGGACGTTTTTTGCAATTTTGATACTCGGCGAACCAAAGGTGTAATTTGGCCAAACCACAAGGACCATTTTTGCAATTCTCTCAAAATTGTATATAAACATGAATTTTATGGCTCATATCTATTTAATATCATACATATTTATATGTAGACCTAATACTAAATCTTTTTTTTATATGGTTCCGAGATTATGGATTATACGTAGTATAAGTTAATATGTTTCACTGCAAATCTTATTCTAGATTTAAATATCATTATGGTCAATAATAATCAAGGTTATAAATAGTGTGAGGCGTGGCGTGGCGGCATGACCAAGCCTCACGCCTTTGCGGCTATAGCGTAGCCTTTGCGTTTTCAAGGCGTGGCTTAAGGCGACCTAAAATATAAAAATATTTATATATTTATATCATATTTCGTATATATTGAGTTTACATAAAGCGTTATACGTATGAATAAAGTTAAGAAACTATATGTAATATTCTTCATTTTGAAAAAGAAAAAAAAAATATCGGAGTTGAATCTAAAAGGCTCGCCACGCCTCACGCCTTATCGCGTCTTTTCACGCCTCATCTCTCGCCACGCCTAGAGTCGACGCCTTTGTCCGTTTTGTAACGTGGAGGCCACGCCTCACGCCTTAGCGATGCTTTAACGCCGCAAAAACGCGCCTTTTAGAACATTGTTAATAATCAAACAACCTTTAATCTATATCTATATTATATGTAAAAGGTTTACATCATATTTATGAAAGTAGAATATTTTAAAAAATTATATGTGAAAACCATAACCTAATTCACTTTA
>BQNB010065727.1:0-10239 GCA_026074375.1 Tanacetum coccineum
TCCGGTAGAAACAGTTGTCCTTAGATCTCGGCATTTGAGCCTTTGCCTTCGAATCTTGACCATCACCAACAAACACTCCTTTTTCCGGCAAGTTGAGTTTCACCTTGTCCAAGGATGCATTGCCTGCAATTCATTCTATCTTGTTCGTTGAGATTTGAAAAATGGCTTGAAGTATGCATTGAGATTTGAAAAATGGCTTGAAGTATGCATTGCAAGCACACTCTTTTAGATATGAGTGAAATTTTTGTGGTAAATGTGATAATAACAAGCAAAATTAACCGCGCGTTGCTGCGGGGCGGGTTATTTTTTATTGGTGTGCTTAGGCATAAGAACTCGCGTGTTGTGGCGGGGCTAATTTTTTTTACTTAGGGTAGGCGGGTTTTTTTTTTTCGCGCCGTTTATTTTAAAGTTATTAAGTACGCACGTTACTGCAGGATGTTATCTTTATTTTATTTTTTATTTATTTTGTGCGGGATTATTTTTTCGGTCTCATGGTTAATAGTTTTTTTTATATGGGCCTATGTATTAGGCCTCATGGCGCGGGTATTTTTTTATCTGAATAAAGTCAGTATTTTGTAAAAAAAATAATTATGTTATGCCGAACAAATTTTTTTTAATATTATTTTGTGCGGGTTTATTTTTTTGATCTTATGTTTTATAGTGGTTTTTTTTATATGGGCTTATGTGTTGGGCCTCATGGCGCGGATATTTTTTGATCTGAATAAATCAGTACTTTTGTAATTTTCTTTTTTTATTTTGTGCCGAGTATTTTTTTTTTTATTGCGTATTTATAAAAAAAAGAAATTGGGCCGGCCCAAACTGGGAGCCCATTGGGCCGAACACTGTACCTAAGAAAACAGCCCAATGTTAGCCCATTATGAAAACGATAATCAAGTTGGTCGTTTTTGTAATGGTAAAGTAAATGTATGTTATATAACAAGCAAAAGAACTCGCGCGTTGCGGCGGGGCTAATGTTTTCCTGAATAATTTTTTTTTTACGTTTCGGGGTTTTTTTTTTTGGCGATGCATTATGGCGGGGCTAATTTTTAATATTTTCTTTTTTTGTATGATTCGGGGAAAAAAATTTGCGTTGGGACGGGCTAATTTTTTCCCAAATATTTTCTTTTTTTGGGACGGTTTTGTAACTTTTTTTACGAGAATTGTTGTGTAAGAAAATCATAAATAGTTAAAAGGCGAGGGTCCGTTTTGTATTTTTTTTACTTTGGGCCAGATTTTAGGCTATTTTTGGGTTATTTTTTTTTGGCTAATTTTTTCCCGGATATTTCCTTTGACGGGTTAATTTTTTCACGAATATTTTCTTTTTTTGGGACGGTTCGATATCTTTTTTTTGGCCGATGAATGTAAAAAAGTTGTGAACAATAAAACTTGACGTGTTTTTTTTGTTAATTTTTTTACTGGATTTTTTGTGTAAGAAAATCGTAAATAGTTAAAAGTTGAGGGGCAGTTTTGTATTTTTTTTTACTTTGGGCCACATTTTATGCGAATTTTAGACTAGTTTGTCGACAAATGTGTATATTTTTAGTAATAATTTTTTTTATATGGCTTATGTGTTGGGTCTCATGTTTAAAGTGTTTTTTTTTTTTGCAATTTAGGCCCGAAGTCAAAACGACTTCGTTTTAGTCGATGAATGTGTATATTTATAATTCCTCAGTTAAACAAATTCATGCATTTTATTTTCAAAGAAAATATCATTTTGCATTATAAAAATCTTGAGTAAAACCAAACAAATATTGAGGTCCGTACATTCCGTGGGGTGGAAATCGTGTGAGAAACGTGTGTACGGATACAATCTTACTTACTGCTCTCTCCGTCCCAAGTTAATTGTACTCCGATAAAAAATACACAGTTTAAAAAAACATAATTATTACTGTATTCTCTCTCTTACTTTTTTGCAGAATAACAGTTTTACCCCTATGAAATTAATTAAAGCTTTGAATAAAGTTTGTAATTTCTAGAATCATTAGGGGCAATATGATAAACTTGTTACATTTAGGGGTGTTCACGGGGCGGTTCGGTTCGGTTAGTTGGAAGATTTAAACTATCCGTCGCGGGGGGGTAATTAATTTTACTATCCGTCGTCGAACCGTACTAGGCGGGTAACCGGACATGCGGGTACCCGAAGTGAGCGGTTACCCGCGGTTCGGGTCACGGTTAACCGTTTTTGACGTTTAATAGAGTTTAACCGTATTAAAAATTACATAGTCTAGAACATAAAATATATTTCTACTAAAATTAAATGACGTTGAATTTAAAAGTCATATAAAACTTAAGTATTTCGTTACAATAATTGCATTCAAATATTCATATATAACGTATTAACAAAAAATATTACTCGACGTTATAGATTACGATCACATTAATCAATTTTCACACATAGATTTTTACAAATGTTTACTTTACGAGCGAAAAAGTCGTTATACAATAAAAGTATTGCAATAATCGGTTAATACTTGTACAATTATTTGAATATTAGTTAGAAAATAATCATGTATAATATGCACGGTTCGGTTCGGTTAACCGCGGATATCTAAAAGTAAAAACCGAAACCGAACCATTATAAGCGGGTTTTTTCGGTTTCGGTTTCTTCGGTTTCGGGTTTTTTCGGTTTCGGATTGAGCGGTTCGGCTCGGTTCGTCGGTTTCACGGTTTTTTTGAACACCCCTAGTTACATTACTCATAACTATATTTGGAAGAGGACAACCCAAAATAAAAAAAAGAACTATTAATTTAGGACGAAGGAAGTATTTTTGTCAGTCTTATTTGGTTCTCTTCTGCCACGTTGCTCTGTCTCATTGGTCACTTTCTTCCTTGTGCAGTGCAACTGGGTTGGCCTAAACTGGGAGCCTAAAAAACCATCTAAGCCCACGATAAAAAACGACATAGTTTTGCATCAGAAATCAGAAATGATATATACGATGGGGTAATTACCCCGTGCGTTGCCGCGGGAGTTAAGTTTTTTGCATTGTTGTTGTGCAAGTTTCGGTTTGGTAAATATCAATATTGGTCTCATTTTATTCGTGGTTCAGAAGCATTTTTGTCCGTATATTTTTTATTTAAAAAATTTATGTAAAAAAGTTGCGAATAAAAGAAACTTGAGAGGCCTTTTTTATTTTATTTTTTAAAAATTTATGTAAAAAAGTCGTAAACAGTTAAAAGTTGAGGGTCCGTTTTGTATATATATATATATTTTTTTTTTAGTTTGGGCCAAATTTTGGGCTAGTTTTTGGGCCGGTACTGTAGCAGCACAAATGTAAAATTTTATTTTTTTTATTTTTTATTTTTTTTGCGAATTTATTTTTTTAGTCTCATGGTGTAAAATGACACTGTTTAAGTCAATTCGGAAATGTTACCGCGGGTATTTTTTTATGTCAATGCGTCGGTACTTTTGTAACATTTTTTTCCTCCTTATTTTGTGCCAACAATTTCTTTTTTAAAAAAAAAAAACTAATTGAGCCGGGCCAAATTTTTGAGCTAAAATTTTTAGGCTTTTTTTGGCCCAACACTGTAGCAGTGCGGTCAAATGATAGTCAAACATTTGAGAATTGTATTATAGGTTAATTAATATAGTAATTATATATATATATATATACTATAAACGGAAAAGAACGACGTCATTTCTTTTCGTTTTATCACTCGCATATAAATGTAGCTTAACAACGGCCCACTCTAAAAACCAAACTTCTTCCGGCCCAAAATAAATTAAAATAAGAAAATTTACAAAACACACCCTGAACTTTTAACTATTTACGACTTTTTTATATAATAAACTTTATTTATCAAATATATACCACATATCTACCGAATCATTCAGATCAAAAAATACAAACAGAAAGATCTTCGAATTGCGAACAAAACGAGCCAAATATTGCAATGCTTCTGGCATACGCACGATTTTATAAAAAAAATGTTGAAGTTTAATATGAATAAAATGAAAAAGAAAATTACAAAACGTATCCTCAACTTTTAACTATTTACGATTTTTTTATTTAATAAACTGTATTTATCAAATATATAACACATATCTACCGATTCATTCAGATAAAAAAATACCCGCGTAAAGATTTTCGAATTGCGAACAAAACGAGCTCATTATTGCAATGCTTCTGACGTACGCATAATTTTATAAAAAATATTGAAGTTTAATATAAATAGGGAAAAAATTACAAAATGTACCCTCAACTTTTAACTATTTACGACTTTTTTATATAATAAACTTTATTTATCAAATATATAACACGTATCTACCGATTCATTCAGATAAAAAAATACCCGCGGAAAGATCTTCGAATTGCGAACAAAACGAACCCAATATTGCAATATACAACTCAGCCTCGCTACAACGCGTGAACACATTTCCATACAATATTCATTCGAAACAGATTCGAAAAAATTACTCAAATCACACAAAAACAAGTCCCGTCGCAACGCGTGGAGGGTCCAGCTCTTATGCAGTAAAAAACCGCCCTATGCTAAGCCAAAAAGAAATGGAAAAAAAATTAACGCTCCGCAGCAACGCGCGGACAATCATGCTTGTTTGTATCTATCTATCAAAAAAAATAAGAATCTAGAATATATAAACACTTTAGCATGCTCTGAAAAATTAAACATCACTTATCTCTATGAATGATTTAGTTCAAGCGGTATTAATTAGCCTCACGAATAGAGTACGTCTGTCGACCAATGCTTGTAGTTTTTTCGATGTGGTTGTTCAATGAGCCATTTGGATCCTTTGACAGTTTAGAAGCGACTCTATATATCTTTGCAACAAAAAAGCCGAACAAGGATCACATTCTCGTTGATGTTAAGCTTTTTAGTTTCACGTACTTGGATCAAGAGTAGGTCCAGCAGATTTAGAAAAGTTCCTCTTAATTGGATCGAGGGGTTTAGTTGACCATGTAACACTCTTTCTACTTCTTTGTAACTTTGCCTGGCCTCCTGTTAGGCCTTTAATACACCTGCTGTTCTAAAAAAACTTGAGCATGTTCTGAGCCACTTTTTAAATATCTCATGACTTTTTTCTTATAGTAGTACTAGCAAAAGATATTTTTGTTTACAAAAATGCGCAACCAACAATTACGTATAAAATAATAATTTATAGTCAGATTAGCTATTAAGAATTTGTATTGACCATATGTCCATATAATATACTATGTTGCTGGATGTTATAGCCAGCCTTTATACATGTGGGTAGAAAACTACAGATTCAAACACATAATATTTTTTTTTTAGAATTTTTAGCCTAGAATATAAGTTCTTTCTTGGGACTGCATATAGCTTTATTATTTTATGTTTCCGTTCTTTAACCTTATATTTGGTCATATTATGTTGACGCATTCAAAAATGTGTGTAAATTTTGTTTTTCACTTCATCATTCCTATAACTTCAGATTCTTATTTGACCACGCTAAAAATTTATGCATAAATGGTTTGACATTGTTATCATAGTTCCCTGCAATGATTCTTGTATGTTCTGTCCAGGATTTGAAGGACATGACTTTAAGTTCAGTTGCAAACGAGGTGCATGATTTGCTCAAAAATGCATCTACCAAGGAACACTTCAATGAACTGATAGATTGGGTTGAGGATCAAAGACCAAACGTATTCATATCTCGTCCGTTTGCTCAAAAAGAGAAGGTCCTCTCCATTATGGTGTCATCAGGACTAAAGCTTACACTCGTAGACAAGTTGGATTTTGGATGGGGGAAACCGGTGCTCATATCAAGCCATGTTCCAGCAACGAGGACAGATTGTCATGTGATGCCAATGGCCAGTCCGATTAACCACGAAGACTGGATTGTCTACATGCATTTGCCAAAGAAGCATTTGGAGTACATGGAAGCACACGCGAGTCACGTGTTTAAACCCTAAACACCGCATTACTTTAAACTAGCCTTTAACTCACGAATATGAGGTTTTTAATATGTTTAACACATGTATCTTTTGAAGTATGTTTGAAGTTTTATGAAGAATATGTAATGATATTATTCTAATGGTGCGAGTTTGGTTCTCCTTTTATGCTTTTCATCAGCAGAAATTCATGGGATCTCAAATACTGTCGCATATCTCATGTTTGGTTTGCAATTTTCGATTTTGATTGTGTAAGAAATACGGTGCATGTAATAAACAAGCAAGATAACCCGCGCGTTGCGGCGGAACATGTTTTTTTCCGAATTGATTTTGAATGAATATTAAGTGGGAATGTGTCCGCGATTTGCGACGAGGCTGACTTGTATGCAACACATGTATTTTATTTACGCGAGCATTTTTTTTAAAACGTACGTATGTCAGAAGCATTGCAATATTTGACTCGTTCTGTTCGCAATTCGAAGATCTTTCCGCCGATATTTTTTGATCTGAATGAATCGGTAGATATGTGTTATATATTTGAGAAATAAAATTTATTATATAAAAAGTCGTAAATAGTTAGAAATTGAGGGTATGTTTTGTAAATTTTCTTTTTTTATTTATTTATATTAAACTTCAACAATTTTTATAAAATCGTGTCAGAAGCATTGCAATATTGAGCTCGTTTTGTTCGTAATTCGAAGATCTTTCCGTTGGTATTTTTTATCTGAATTATTCGATAGATATGTGCTATATATTTGATAAATAAAGTTTAGTATATAAAAAAGTTGCAAATAGTTAAAATTAATGGTATGTTTTGTAAGTTTATTAATGGGCCGGTGGAATTTTTTTTTGTTTTTTTAATGTGGCCCAAATTCGCCCGATGTCAAAACGACATCGGATTTGAGCGTATATGTGTATATTTATAATAATAAAATTTTCCTTTTTTGATTTTTTTTTTTTGTTCTTTCTCTTTTCTAAACAACAAGATTCGTTAAGAACCCTAAAGCAAGGAAAGAAATTACAATGATATTGAAAAAGTGTTAGAAGGGCTTTTTTTTTAAAAGGCTAGGATAACATTAAAAACTCGGCTCCAAAGAAGAGACCGATGAGAAGCAACAAAAGAATATACAAATGAGATAAACAAAACAAAGCTCTAAAACCAAAAATCAAAGAAACTAAATAAGATTTTAAAAAAAACATCATAAGGCCATTAGATTCAATAGTGCCAAAAAAGCAGATTTCGAAGTACAACAAGTAATGATCCAAGTTTCGGTAATTGTCTCGATGAGAAGGAAAACGTCCTTATTTCTAACCTTATCAGCCTCATTCGGAGACGCATTAATCATTTTATTCCTCCGCTTCCAAATCGCCCAAATAGAGACTTGAGAAACCCAAATAATATTTTTTTCAGCTTCGAACATCGGTACGTATAAATATTACCCAACGCAATATCCAACACCGAAAAGGAAAGGAACGATACATGTGGTGAAAGATGCCACCAACTCCACATTTTTCTCCAAATAGGGGAGACATGTGGGCAGTTGATCACACAATGATCCAAGTCCTCGTCAAAGTTGTTACAATAGTATCTGTACACTTCACAGCCTTTAAGATATCGCACCATACACCTTTAGAGTTAAACGAGCCGGCCATAGAATGGAACCCTCCACCCTCACCATAAAATTCTTTGATAACCATACGCCAAAGAGCGTTCTTTTCCATAAGATATCACCATTTCCACTTGCTAAGAAGGCTAAGGTCTTAGCTCAGGGATTCCCTGATCAAATCGGGTATCAGATTCTCTGTCGGCTTCGAAGTTTTTTTAATCTCTATCCTTATCTAATAAGGAGACCCAATTTGCGTCCAAATATAATTCTTAATATTTGACAATATCTTTTCTATATTTATATTATTTCATAAGATAAATATATATGTATAGAAAATCCATAAATCAAACAAAGTGAACCAAACACATCTTAGGGTCAATCGGTCGGTTGTGGGCCCCATTGGCCCAACCTGTAACTTTTGTTTAGCTCAATTTAATTGATTCGCTATTTAGTTGTAGTCTTAATTAAGTTCAAAACGTAATTAAGTCCAACAATTGAACTATCTATTAAGCATGTAGATCTTGATTGATGGACTAGTGTGTGTAAAATAAGGTGTAATAGTGTGTGCATTTAAAGAGAGAATTTCTTAACCTTTTATCATTTGATATTGATACAAATGACTTGGTGTGAGTGTTACATCATTTTGGTGGCATTTATGCCTTATTTATACTTAGAGATGTGCTAAGTATAAATAAATTATAATAGTAGTCCCTATACTATTTCCTCCTATGTAATGATAGGATAGATTTGAATCTCTTTCTTGTGTAGCTCGAAAATGCTGAGAATTCTTTGTAAAAGTTAAGAACGACCTTGTAGCATATCTCCCTATAGGGATGGAAAAAGCACCCGAAACCGATGGGGAAAACCAAAACCCAAACCGGTTGGGTCGGGTTCGGGGACGGGTTAGCGGGTTTGGATACGGGTTTGGGTAGAAATATTCTTTTTTTCTCTGGTACGGGTTCGGTTGCGGGTTCTGGTAATACCCGCCCCGTTTACTCGTATCCGTACCCGTACCCGTTTACCTGAATTCGTACCCGATTTTATTGTCATTTTTATATAAGGCCAATTTGGAGCCATTGCCTTGTACAAAATATTTGACTACTCGTATTCTAAAAGTTATTTTTATCAACAATATCTTGGTAATTACAAATAATTAGTCACGCCTGACTCTTCGATTCTCATATCAGTTCTTTCATCTTCGGAGTTTATGTCTCAAGGTTCTTCTTTTATTTTTTTTATTTTATCTTTAATGCATTAATTGTTTGTTTATTTAATCATTTAATTATCCATTGAACTTGTATACATAATTATTTAACTTGAAATCATTACAATAGTAATGAGAGTGTAACTGTGTATTGATCATTTGATCATTTTCGCACTTCATACTTAGGCATATTTTTACACCGTTCATAAACGAAATCATATTTTTCTTACGTTGTTCATGTCCAACGAATATTCAATTGCGGATAACCGAAACCCATCGGTAAACCCAAAAACCGATGGATAATACTAACCGGGTATCTATCGGGTATTGGGGCGGATACGGGTTTGGAAATTATAAACGGGTGCGGGTACGGGTTCAATAAAACCCGACCCAAACCCGAACCGTTGTCATCCCTAGTCTAACCGATTGAAACCGTTCATGAACAAGATTATTTCGCCACAACAATCAGCCTTCATTCCTGGTCGTCAAATTCAAGATTGTATGGTGGTTGCTAATGAGGCGTTTCACTACATTCGTAATAAAAGACAAGGGACCCAAAATCTAATGGCTTTAAAAGTCGACTTAAACAAAGCATTCGATAGAGTGGAATGGGATTTGCTTTTAGCTACTCTTCGAAAATTAGGATTTGGCGAAGTTTGGTGTAACTGGATTCAATCATGTCTTATGATTTAGAATTCATGGTGAATGGTGAGTCTATTGGCGTTGTTAAACCTCAAAGGGGGCTCCATCAAGGTGACCCGCTATCCCCTTATCTATTTATCATTGTTGCAGATGTGCTTTCACGTCAGATTACAAAGGCAATGGAATTCGGATATATATCGGGTATTAAAATGGCTCGTACTTGTCATGTTATTTCACACATATTTTTTGCTGATGACTCTATCTTCTTCTTCAAAGCATCTCAAGCTGAATGTGAATCTCTTGTACGTATCCTTGATGCATATTCTCACGCGTCCGGTCAAAATGTGAATTTTCAAAAGTCTTCAGCCTTTTTCTCTCCCAATACTCCTTCTGGGCTGCAAACTGATCTGTGCACATTTCTTCAAGTAAAGAAAATGGGGCCCAAGGATAAATACCTTGGCCTTCCATCTGTTTATGGCCGGAAAAAAAGTGATTTCTTTGGATTCTTACTTGAGAAAGTTCTTCAAAAAATGCAAGGCTCGAAGCAAAAACTTCTTTCTCAGGACGTGAAGTTCTGATCAAGTCCGTTATTCAAGCCATTCCTGTTTACACCATGCAATGCTATCTTCTTCCTAAAGGCTTTTTAAATAAGCTGATGGTATATGTTCGTCGCCTTTTCTGGGGCGGTGATCCACATGCTCGACATATACACTGGAAAAACTGGGAGAAGCTATCGGAGCCTAAAGCTGACGGGGGTCTCGGTTTTCGTGATTTAGAAGCTTTTAACATGGCCCTTCTCGCAAAGCAAGGTTGGAGGCTTCTTATGAACCCAGGTGCGTTTTGGGGAAAAATTCTAAAAGGCCTTTATTTCCCGAACTCTAACTTTCTTACAGCAAAGCGTGGTTCTCGACCATCATGG
>BQNB010065727.1:13491-29862 GCA_026074375.1 Tanacetum coccineum
TTGATGATGAAGAACGATTGACAGATAGGCATCTAATATGCACAGCACGAACGGAAGACGAAGCGGCTCGATCAAGAAGTTGCAACTAATCTTAACGGCTAAGTCCCACTAGCCTAGGATAATGAAATTGGGTTCCCGATGAATAGTCACATCAACGCGACCCGTTGATAAAGATTTAGATTTAATATTGTAATGGTTTGGTGGTTGGTTAAATAAATAAATTGAAAATATACTCAAAGTGTGTAATACATATTCTTCATATATTACTTATGAAAAATAACCCTTATATAATTCTTACCGTGAATTATATCATAAAAACGATCAACCCGAAGATTTATGAAAAGTATATAATAATTTGCAAGTATTATATAAAATGTGTGAATAAATAATTAAACCCAATTATTTCGACAACTCATTTAATTATTAAAAAGTCCTTGTAGACCCACGTCTTTAAGTTATAAATTAAACACACAACGTTTGTAAAACTTTTACAATAGTTATGGTGTTACCTTCTAGCTGAAAATTATAAAATATAAAATAATATTTTATAAACTTATATTTCGTTTCCTCGACATGTCGCGTCTAAAATGGTTATCTCAATGTAAAAGTATAGTTTTCGTTCGTTTATCCGGTTACTGTATAATACATATATTTTTAATATCTTATTAAAATATAACTTTAGTCGTCTTTATGCGTTTCTAAAATAAAAGAGTATTAGTGAATCCGAAAAATAGAAAATGTAATAAATTTCATCATGAATTCTCCGTTTATATAACGTTTTCCATTTTCGCAAAACTCGACGTTTTCTATATTCAATATATGTTGCAATTGTTAACGTGTTAATATTTCAAACACTCACGTTTTCTAGATATAATATATATGTTGCAAGTATTCACGTTTCCATTTTTCCAACTCCCGCGTTTTTCAGATATGACATATATATTCACGTTATTATATCGAAACTCACAAAATAATAATATTTGTATTTATATAACCATTAACCACCCTTTGTTCCGATTTATACTTATAAATCTTCGTTAAAAATTTTATATTCATAAAATTTTAAGATATATTTATTTATAATTCACTTTTAACCCAAACACACCCTTCGGTAATATGCTCACCCAAACACGCTCTTAGTGCGTCACTGCTAAGAAACTCCCCTATCTGCCACTATACCAACGCACCCTATATTGTGTTCGCTGTCCAACAGCCCATTCCGGCCTGTTTAAACCCACAACAAACCCACCTAATTAGTCCACTAATAACCAAACGCCCCCTTAACTGTTTATATCAAACCAAACACCCGCTTATTCGACTATAACAAATCCAAACGCACCCTAGTTGTTCTTAAACTGAACCAAACACACCCGTTTGGCGTCACCTCAAAAACCAACCACCTCGGTGTGCTGTGACAAAAACAAAACGCACCCTGCTGGTGATTTATAAAACCACACGCACCCAAATCTTTTGTAACAACCTATATCAACTCAACCCGACACGAACACCCCCCCCCTCGGCTGTACCCAACCCAACCAAACGCTCCTAGTGGTGCAAAACCACCCGACGACCAAACACCCGACTCACCCTGTCTCGGTCCTACCCGAACCCACAAACCCGGCTGTCCCCGTGGCTGTCCCGGCTTCGAGACCCAAAGAAACACACCCCGCGGGTGTTTCTTCACAGCCAAACGCATCCTTGGCTGTTTTATGCTAAACCCCACCGCACCCTACTCGGTTGATATACAAACCAAACGCAGCCGTGGTTATAACCACGAAACCAAACGCACTCTATGACTGTGGTTTAATACCGAACGCACCCTTGTGGGCTGCAGTCGACCCAACGCACCCTTGATGCGGTTTAACCCAGAAACAAACGCACCCCTTGCGGTGGTAACAAGCCCGACGCACCCTTGTTGATGTTTTCTATCAAAACCAATGCACCCTTTTCGGGGCTTATATAACAAAACCATATGCACCCTTGTTGTTGTGAAGGCCCAACGAAACAAACACCCTTTCTGGATGAAATGATGATGGCGATGAGAGGGGTGTGTTGAGTCGCGGTGGTGGAGGTGGTGTAGTGTGGCATGCAGCGGAGGCTAAGGTGGTGGTGGTGATGGAAGGCGCGTGAGTGGATGGAAAGTGGTGGGTCGAGTAATCCGGAGGTGGGATAATTTTGGTGTTGGCCGGATAAGCTCCGCAGGGAAAACTTTTGTCCGACGGCGGCGACGTGGTGTGGCCGGAATGTTTGCCGGAGAAGATGGTGGCTGCCGGCGGTGGGGCGGCCGGACATGGGAGGAGGGAGAGAGAGATTAAAAAGAGTGTGTGTGTATATATGAGATGAAATGAAAATTTGTTATATGAAAATTTTATTTATATAAAAAGTCTAAAAGAAAATGACACATTTACATAGTGTGGGGTGATTTTTGTAAATATCTCACAGGGACCAAATGTGTAAATGTTGAGAAACTTTTATAATATATTGGTTCGGGTCTCGTTTGAGCGACTTAACGGACGATTCAAATTTCGAAACTTGCGCCATTGCTTTCCGAATCATTTTTCTGATAAAAATGAGTATTTACTTGATAATGTTTCATAAATATTTTATAACATTTAATAAAATATCTGTTATTCATTTTGTGAACCGGTTTTGTCTTGTCCGAAATAAAATTTGATTTCAACTCGAATATTCGCGTTATCCGCAACGCTTTTAATTAAAATGATGACTAATTTATTTAATAAAAATATTAAATAATACTATAATTAAAAACAAATTAAATGTTTTTGTGTGTCCGCGTTGTATATTGTATCGAAAAAATGTTTTGCGGTGCTTGTTTTAGCCCGTTTTCGGCTCGTTTCGAGGTCTTGGGCGAAACAGGAATAGTTGTCAGGAATGTCGTTTCACATCAAATTGCTTTAGAGTCCGAGTCGTGATTACGTGATATAGATGATCTTCTTATAAAAGTCAGCCAGACCCTACAAGTCAAAGGGTAAAATACTTATCAAAATCCGAAAATTCTCAGATGTTACAAAGACAACTTCTTATGAGAGATTGCGGGGAAGACCTACGGCTGCTACAAAAGAACCATATGATTCTATCATATGATATTCTCATCATTCAGGTCAAACCTCGTAAATAATATAATCTTGTGAATTTGTATATATGTAGTGTACACTTTATGGTGATAATAAGGAGTGCTCGAGTACATAAATTTTCATAGAACTTCTAGTAAGTTTAAAAAAATTCAAATATTGTACGGTCGCACTATCTAAATACCCTTAAATATTGAGGAGAGCATTAAATGTTCCTGATAGTTATTGTTAAAACATTTTGTCCTCAAACGTTTAATCAATTGATATCCAAAATATCAAGGGATTAAACATTTGAGTATAGAGGGAAGAAATGTGATTAAACAGAACTTACTTGTTTTGAAATGTGAATCATATAAAATGGACTCAATCTCTCTAAACTATAACATGAACTTACGATACGGGATGCACATGTTAAGGGGAGTTTTAGTGATGATGAAAAACTCTTAAAGGAATTCTTTTGATACTTATAACAAAACACTTTGATTGAACTTTCAATGACTTTGGTTTTGATTGTGATGGAATACCCAAAAGACCTGACCATAGTAACTTAATTTATGAAGTTATAAGCAGGTTAGGCAAGGTATTCAAATCCTATGATCCAGCCAGAACCGGAAGGATCTACCCAGGGATATCCACTAAATAGTATAGAAGTCCTTAGGTATGATACAAAAGGAGAAAAGTAAGAATACGGGAATAATGCCGACAGAGATGGAGCTAACAACTAGGACACAACCCAACAAGGTGGCTAGTTTATGAAGCTCGGTAAGCTTGAAGGGAGTTGCAGAATGAAAAGAAATGTAAGGATAAAGAGGTGAAAAGAAAGAAGCCCTCCATACACTTAGGCAAAACCGGTTCAACACATAGTCTGTCAAAACACTAAGTATTTTTTCGACTAAAAGACAACAAAGACCCAGTGTGCACGTATGCAACAACCCTCCTACCACTCAAGGTCTCTCAATAGACTCTTGTTTCATTTCTCATGGAGATTACACATATTAAAAAGGAGGCAGTCTGCTCCAGACTTCGATCACTAAAAACAAAGTGCACTATTGAGTCTAGAGCCAAAAGAGATCATCCATAAATCTCATTAGGACCCTTATTCATTATAAACTAGTTTCTCACACATTTTGAAAACTAGTAATAACATTTGACTCATACGCATTATCCTTGTGGATTTTTGCCAGACAATCCGATGATAATAAGTATTCACAATGAAGATGGAAATCCTGCTTTAAGCCAACTTCAAACAAGCTCATGGTAGGTGACTTGCTGCTATTCTATGATTTCACTTGTGACAACTAGAAAGCAGAATGGGTGTGATTCCTTTATGAATCAAACTTTTTCAGGTTATGAATTAACTAATAGATGATGAATTTTTGAAAGATTAACACTCTCGATGTTTCAAACACCACTTTAGAAAGTGACACGTCGATTGATTTTCAAAACAATTTTTTATCTCTAATTGGTAAGATTGAACTCGCAAGTCACAATCTTATCGAGCTGTCTGCTTTGAGACCTTAGTCTTGCTGGTTTACTCATACCGTGTTGTATGTTTTTAGACGCTCCAATAATAAGAACGGCTAGTGCAGCTACGAAACCTTGTCAAGGAGGTTCTTCGGGATTATACCTAATCACAGGCATTATTTATATTGATCAACGGGGAACCGTAGTTATTGCAACCATATTCGAAGAAGTGACAAAGACACTTTCGGCCATATCTGTTGATTATCACTAACCTAAATCTGCAGGTACTCCCGACGATTGGTGCAGCTGATTCCCGACGAGTCATGATTCATAGCCACATGCTCATACCCGACCGACAAACATAAAGACATCATGAAAGTTCAAGTACATGTTTCAAGACTTCCGCTACTCTGATACCGTACGTATTTCTTGAAGTGACAAAGTATTAAAGTCAAATGAATTTAAAGAAGTTTCCGTCACTTTGATACTTAACGTCTTTCTCAAAGTGACAAAGTGTTAAAGTTAAAGAATGTTAAAAAAAATGCAAAATTAAAGCTTTTCAAGTCAACAAATCAAGAAAGGTATGAGCATGTCGGTCCAGAAGTCACAAGTTCACAAGATGGCAAAGTTTACAAGATGGCGAAACGAGATTATGCTTGGTTGATGATCTCAAGGTGTTCAAAGATCACATTCAAGACAAGATAAGGAACAAGCTCAAGACCTAAAGTCTATGATCACTACATCAAATCACAAGTTAATGATTGAAGTTAAAGACTACGAGCTCAAGACTAAAGTCGAAGCATAGTATGCTAAGTTTAAATTTTTGTAAATTGGAGTGACCTCCCTTAGGGGGAGATTGTTAGGAACAAGAAAAGTCTCGGTCACTTCCAATATTAACTAGTCAAAGCCCGTAGTTAGTCAATGTTTAGTTTATAAGCTAATATGGCCCAAAGGCCCATGGAAAGCCTTATAAGGCCCATGGCCGGCCAAATAGGAGTATAAATACACCTCTCCATGCCTTGGAGAGGTGGTTGGTTGGTTGTATGTTTCATTTCACTTAATGCATTTCATGTTCTCTACTTTCTCTCACTAGAAAATACATCCTTCCTCCCACTTTCTCTCTCTAGTTCTTGGTTCATATATCAAAGATTACTTGTATTCTACAATTGGTATCAAGAGCCATGGAGTGATTTGCTTAGTTCTTGTGTTTGTTTTTTTTTCTTTTTGGTTCTTTTTTTAACTGTACGCATCTTTTTCTTTTCTCTTGAATTCGAAGCTCACTTGTACACTAAAAGGTCATTTACCTAGGTAAATTTGATCTAGTATCTTTGGATATAGGTGTATTTGCTTTGGATCAAAGAAAAACTCATTTTTGCTCATCTTTTGTTTTCGAAAAACCTTATAAAGTATAAATCTTGATTTTTTAATTTTCGGCTTAAAAACTAAAAAGTTATCATTTTTAAGCAAGGTTATAAATAGCGTGAAGCGTGGCGTAGCGGCATAGCCAAGCCTCAAGCTTTAGCGTGAGGCGTAGCGACATGGCGTTTTTAAGGCGTGACTTAATGCGACAAAAAATATTTATAGATTTATAGATTATATCATAGTTTAGAATAATATGAGTAGTAAATATTATTAAATTCAAGCATCAATCCAAAATATTAGTAAATCCAAGCATAAATCTCAAATTTTAGAAAATCTCTTAAACACTTCAAAAAAACTCGCCACGCTATGTGCTATAGCGCGCTTTATCACGCTATATGACGCTATATTGCACGCCACGCCTAGAGACGACGCCTTGACATGTTTCATAACGTGGAGGCCACGCTTCGTGCTATGGCGCCACTATAGCGCGCTATTTAGAACCCTGTTTGTAAGGTACCTACAGGTTTAAGAATACTAGTTGTACAAGAAATTTTGGAAAAAAACAATCAAAAAGGTGTCTTTTTTGTGTTTTAAAGATTTTGTGTTTCGTCCGTGTAGTACACAAATTTGCAAGTTTTAGTTCAATCTGAATTAGCAAGTTTTAATTCTATCCGAATTAGCAAGTTTTAGTTCTATCCGAATTTGCAAGTTTTTGTTCTATCCAAATTTGCAAGTTTTTTTGTTCTATCCGAATTTGCAATTTCTAGTTGATTCCGAATTTGCAATTCACTTTAGTACCCGAATTCGCAGTCTTCATAAGGACCCGAATTTGCAATCTTTCATAAGGACCCGAATTTGCAATCTTCTTAAGGACCCAAATTTGCAATTTTTCATAAGGACCCGAATTTGCAATTTTCTCTTAAGGGCCTGAATTCACGTCACTACTAGAGCTTGTTTGATGTAGGCTCTTAGTGCAGGGATTTCCATCTATAGTTGAATACCTTCGTATCACTCAGATGTTCTGGCAATTTCAACAAGGATGATGCATAGGTCTTAGAGAACCTTGGTTTTTTCCACAGTGTGTGAAAGCAAGAGATTCGGAAATAGTTGTTCCCTAACGAGCTTAATTGATGATCTCTTGCTTTGACTCGAAGTGCGCGTTGATAGTAGTGATCGAAAGCTAGAAGCGACTGCCACCTCTGTTCAATACCGACTTACTCGAAGTGAGTAAGACAGTAGATTGCATGTTTAGTCTCCGTGACAAATGAGATAAGTTTCTTTCAAGAGAAACTCGAATGGCTGGGAAGGGTTGTGCATTGCATCACTGGGTCCATGATGTCGTCTTCAATGTCAGCAATCAACTTGTGATTCTGACAGCATATGTATTGACCCGGTTTCTGCCTAAGAGTATGGAGGCTTCTTTCTTTACACCCTTATCGTACATTTCTTTTTCATTCTTCAACCCATTCGGCTTAAATGAGACTTCATGACTAGCACCTTGTTGGGTATATTCTAGTGCTAGCTCCATCTCAGTCAGCACTATTCCCTTATTCTCACATTTACTCCTTTTTATCATACCTAAGGACTTCTTCACTAACTAGTGGATTGTCCCTGGGTAGATCCCTCCGGTTCTGGCAGGATCATGGGAACGAGTACCTAACCTTACATTCCTTATAACTACGATTATTAAAATAAAAAAAATACATGGTCAATGTCTTTTGTTACAGCTTCACTTGCATAAAATCATGTTGTAAACTCAATCAGGTACTTATGATTTAACTATCAAAGTGTTTAGTACCCGATTGTTTTTGCTTTTCAGAAAAGCTCCCCCTCAACATGTGCATTGGTATTCGAAAATGTTTAGCACATGGGGGCGGAGAATACACCCTGAGAACCTGAGAAATATGATCACATTTTAGTTACATATTTTAATCACATTTTCTCCCCTTATCACAAAATTTCAAACCCTTTGACATTTTGAATATCACTTGATTTAAATATGTTATTACATTAGGAGAAAAGTGTGCCTTCTATTCACAAGCCGTGTTTGGAACATATTACTGCTCCCCCTCAATCGTTGAGGGAATGTGTTAGTGTCAGATATGATAATTTTGAAAGATTTTTTTTTTCGTTAAACTCAAAAACCTTGTATGAGGTTTTGTTTTGAGTTTAATTGAAAAAAAATCATGAAACATTCATGGATACTAAACATAACATCCAATCCCATACTACTTATATGTATGGGATGTATGTTTCATTATCGTATGATATTGCTCTTAATGTTGGAATGATTAAAATCAGTACTTATTAGATTAGACAGTAGCCAATATCTCTGAGCCTTCACTATAAAGCATTCGAGATTTCTAATTTTTTCAGATCTTTAACTTTTATTTTTTATACCAAATATCTCAATGAATGTAGGTTTTTTGTAGTGGAGGACAAGTCGGTGGTGAAGTGTTGATGTTGTATCAGTTGTCTTTGTAACGCTGGAAGGAACATCAGCAGATGCAGTAGTATCCACAGAGATCTTAAGATTGGGTTCCCCAAACATTAAATTTGAAAAACACTATCCCCCTCAATTGATGACCTGTTTTTCTATCAAAAGAGTTGTAGTCATTGATTGAGTGTCAAATTGATCGGATTGATTACAAATCAAACACGGTTTTCCACGTGGTTAACACAAATAATTTGAAAGAAGCATTAAGAAATTATTTGGTTATCAAACAGAAGTCTTTCTCTTCCGAATAAGAAAAATGCACTGAAAAACGTACATTATCCCAAATTGCATGGATATAAAGTATCCATGCCCGAGCAAAAATATTACCTGTTGTTAGGACTAGCTGTCTGTACGAAACAATTTTCTTCTTCGAATGAGAACCGTGGGTTGCAATCTGAAGCAATTGCAAACATTTTGTAATTCCAAATAAACTTAAAATTTTTACTTTGTCCTTTTTTGTAATTATGTACAAAGGATTACACAAGGGACACTTTGTTTACTCATCCTCTCCTTCTTGAAGGCGTTTGAGAGATTATGGGGTCATACTCTTCATCCCAAGCGTGGGAGTAGAAATTCGAAACGCTCTCTTGGTAAAGCTTTTGTGAGGATATCTGCCAGTTGATAGTTTGTTTCACGAATAGTAGAGTTAACCACTCCATTTTTTCACTTGCTCTCGATGATATCGGTGTCAAAGTCATTGTGCCTAGTTCTGTGTGTGCTGGACATGATGCGGCTCTTGAGCATGGGCACTTTTGTTATCACAGTACGGAGGAATTTTTTTAAATATAAAGCGTAGGACTTTTAGCTGAGGATCGCATCAAAGATTGAGCACAGCATCAGAAATTGCAATGTATTTCGCCTTTTGTCATTGAGGGTTGGGCAGTGCTTTAACCGACGATGCCCAAACATGATTTGTTCTTGGAGGCTTTGACAATAAACATATGGAGAAGAACTCAACATTTCATAAACAGTGTTGATTTAATTTGTGTTTGCGAAACCTTTCTAGTAAAGGTCAACACCATCCATATTACGATCAAAGCACGAATGTTTTGAAGGCACTTCAAGATCTGTATCACAAAATTTGCCCTACAGAAAAATGATTGTGTCGAAGGCCTTCCACAAATATGACCTAGAAACTACACTGCACCAATCATGTAATCTCCATAAACCAATAATGGCACTCCCAAAATTGTTTATTCCCGTTCTTACCTGATGAACTTTTTCACAAAGTTCTTGGTGCCCTGAGCGATTTCCCCGTCATTATGTTGTGAACAGCCTGAAGTCAAATACCTAATGAATGATTTGTACTACCTGCTTTTGAAAAGTGAATTTGGTAAGGTTTGGAATTCTCGGTCCCCAATTTGTGTTGGGGTCTTGTTAGGGTTAGCTGATATGTAGATACATGTCACTATGAAGCCTAGTTAAAGGGCACAGATCTCCTAAGGCAATTTCTTTCCTGTGGAGTCTCCATTGATATCCACAATTAAGTTTCTATGGTGAATTTTCCTTACTGTGGGTTATACATTGTATAACCAACTTTAGTAATAGTTTACCAGTTGCTTTCCTACCGTGTAGTCTTGTTCACACTGCTTTATTAGCATAGTGTTGCCTTTTGGTTTACAAATCTGCTTTTTATTATTCAAGAAGTTTTAACAGTGTGGGGTTTGCATTCACAGATATTCAAAATATTAACAACACACATTCATGGATTTGCGGAATTCAAAACATTTGTTACACATTTTGCACACAGATTCAGGAATATGAATTAATTAAACACGCTTAGAGTTAACTGATGGTCATTAAACTCGATTCACTTTTGTCCAAACAGACTTATTTGTTCTAGGATGGTCTTCTACTTTCTTGTTATTCACACTCTTAGCTGGCAGGATCCTATTGTGCTTTGTATTGCTTCTAGGCTTTGATCCGCTTGCACGAGTGGAACTGCTTACTCCTGTAGAAGGAATCACCTGGACATTAGACTGTTGAGCTTTCTGGTGCACTCCATGTTTCTGTGTGTTATTAGTAGATGTACTGCATGTATCAGTAAAAGTAACTTGCTTTTTCCTAGTTAAAGGGATAAAGGCAGCAGCCTTGTTATCTCTTTCTGTGAATTCTTTTGGGCAAGTGCCAATAACATATTCTACCAATTCCTGAGAAAGCTTAGTGTATTTACAAGCAGAATTAAGTGCAGTATCTAGTGGTTTAACTACTCTAGCTTCCTCTACAATCTCCCTAACTGTTTCTACACTCTCCTTAAGATGGTACATATAGACTAAATAAGATCTATTGTTCTTAAGGCGATGGTGAGGATTGGTTCTAACATCTTTTGGCATACCATACCGGAGTAAGAACTTTTGTTTTTTTGACAGAAATTCTATCGGCAACTTTCAAATTGCCTTCTAATTGAGCCTTTTTGATCCTCATTTGTGTTAACAAGAAGATGTCTTATTCATTAGTGGAAGCAGCGTTGATCTGAATAGACTAAACAATTCCTTGTAAAGCTGCTTCCCCCACCCCCTTTTCTATTTTTGCTCTAAACCGTTCATTTTGTTCAAGAAGATCAGTGACATCGTTAGCATTATAAGGCTCACAGCTTCTGTCATTCACATTAGAGACTAGAACTTTCAAGTCTCTAATCACGTTGTCTTTTTCTTGAATCTGATGTTCGAGATTCTTGATCTTAAAGAATGAGTTAAAATCAGGAGCTTTCTGTGATGTTTGTGATTTGTTTATTATCAACTTTCTTTGAAGATGTTGTACTTTAATTGCAAATTGGGGATTACCCTTACAAGTTTTGAAATATGTTTTGACTTATATGAACTTTTAAGGACATCTCAGCTCTCAGATTTGATAACGTGATTTTTCAACATCAATATACAACAGTTGTTCGATAAACAATTAGCAATCAGATTCTCATTTTCAATGAGAGTTTTTCTTTACAATTTCAGACATTGCGTGTTTACAGTTATTGCTGGTTCCACTTCAGTCAATTCTTTGTCTAAAATTTCTTCCATTACTTTAACTTCTTTAAAGAGGGGTCGTTTGAACTCTGCAAGTTTCTTTAAGAGTTTTGAAAAATGGATTACTTCGCTGAGGGTAAACATTTTTTGCTTCTTGCTCAAAACCTCTTTCCCCTTCTGTAACACCTGTTGGGGTGATTCTCTTTTTGCAAGTTTTGTCAAATTCCGTAAAAGTTATGTGAGTTCATAAAGATTATTCTTCACTTGTCTTTTGTGGAAGAAACTCTGGGGAAAGCTTGACAGGAGTATTAGGTAGGATACATTATCATGTGATAAGTGGTTTGGAACTGAGGTCTCAGCCTTTTTCCTGTCATTTTCATCTATGGACCAAAATATCTGTTCTGGGGTCAGATTTCTTTGTGGAGCAAAGGTTGCAAGAAGGTTCTCCTTCGAGTAATCTGGGGGGGCAATCCTAACTTTATTTTCCACACATAGAGGGCTTTTCATTTTCTCCATCATTCTTTTCCTAGTTATCTCAGCCATATCACGAGTGTCCTCTGAGTCATGCACAACAGGACGTGCATGATTGGGACATGTCAATACATGAACCATAATAGAGGGTGGTTGAACTTGCTTCGCACCGAGTGAGATTTTAAGGATTTTTGTTGCCTGATGTTTACCTTGTTCTTTCATTCATAAAATGATTTTTGGTTTAATATCATATGTAGAACCGTTTGAAACTGGACTGATCATGTTTGTATAATCTATCTTTCAACTTTTTTTTAGCATTTTATGTCTTAACAACTCTTCAAGGCAATTTGTCTTCTTTTGGTTTAAAATAATTTTTCAAAATGATCGCTTCTTCCCTCACTATCTTATGATGGTTAAGGGTAGAACAAAGTTGCAATTGTGCAGAATGAAGTTCCGATTTTAAAGAAGTTTCTTTTCGATTTCGGTCAGAGATAATTATTCTCATTTGTTCATTATCTTTCGTTCTCTATCAGTTAATTCAAACTTAGCCCGTTATTCATAACCTCCGACTAGTTCTTATATCTTTAAGTTCAGAAGTCACTGAGTCATTAACTACTTTATCTACTTATTGTACTGGACCATACTTTGGACACCTTTGTTCATGCTTTTCATCGAGATTGCAATCTATGCATCATTTCATCAGAAGATACATTACTTTGTACTACATGTTGAGTTGTCTTCCCTATAATAATCATACGGTAATAATATTACTATCACTCGTCATAGTCAGCAAGGATGTACAACAACGTAGTTGTGTTGTACATCGCTTTGCATCTCGTGTACTTCGTGATACTTATCTTCACAATCTGAATTGTACTCACGATCTTGTACCTCAGATGGAATATTCGAGTCATAAGATGCCCTGGCTTCTTTAGATGTGAGATTTGCCATGAACATGGTCTGTGTAGTAGGACCCTCATCAACATCAAATTCTAATACATCACATTGATCAGCTTCAAAGACATGGTCATCATTGAGTGTCAAATCATCCACATCGTCATCAAAATTGGTAACTTGTTCTCCAGCAAGAAACACCAGTTGCTCTTCATTCAGTACTGCTCCATTCTCATGAGCATGCATAAGCAACATTTTGTCTTTGAAGTAGTCCGAATCCTGAGGTCGCTTCGGTTGTGGAGATTCTCGTGCTATGTGCCCGATTCCTTTGTAGTTGAACACATAATGGGTTTAGCTTAACCAGGATTCATGTTTCCAACTCTGTCCTGACCTCCCACATTCCCAGTTCTAACAACTCCTCTTGCATAGTTCCTCTGAAATGGTCTTCCTTGATTATTCACATTGTATCTACCACGAACATGCTGAACAACAACTCTGTCGTCTTGAACTGTAGCTTTGTTCCTTGCATTAGAAGACGTTCTGAGTTGATTGTTTGTTTGAGGAAGATACAATTTATACGATTGAATGAGGAGGGTAAGTGTATTGGTTAGACTTTCGATCAAGTTGTCAGTTGAAGTGCTTCCTGAGTCCAGTTGAAAGTTATCAACAAGTGATGGTTGATTTGATGATTGTGGAGACTCAAGTGATTGTGTTGGATACTTTTGATTTGATGAATTAGACACAAGTGCCAAAGGGTCATTAGTCGGTTGACTGAACCTTTCCATCATCATTCTGTTTCTATTAGCATGTTACCTCCATGACTGCTTCAAGTAGGATAAAATGAATCAAAGTTAGACTCTTTCAAACCTCATATTTAGTTTGACTTCTGTAATGGATCTAACTCCATTCAGGTAAACTGTTGTCTCACAAACTTAGAGTTAAGTTGCATTCTGGGCATGGTCATCTTAATGTTTCTCAGTCGTTAATGATGCTTTATAAAACCTACATAGTTAAATGAATGGGTTTCTCCTTTGATTTGACAGAAGTGTTCAAATTCATCCATATAATTGAGGATTCCCACCCCCCCTGGTCATCCTTTGTCAATCAGAATCCTTCCAGGAATATCTTCTCATTGTCCTATAATGTCTTTTGGCGACAGTAAAGTGGTTGATGAGTGTGTAGATGTCTTTTGGTATACCTTGAAGTAAGATATTCGTAGCACGAATGTCAGCTTTATACCTTTCCTTATCTTCAGCTGAAAGGTCCCCAAAGACTCTAGCACGTTCTGGACCTCGATGAAGTGCACCCTCAGTTCCTTCAGCAAGAGTTTCTACGACCGTTTCCCATTTGAATTGACCTTTCAGTAATAGACTTCTATGTTAAAAAACGTTTCTTCCGTTATATTTTCCCAAAAAACCCAATTAAGACGAATCCTTTGCTTGCCAAGGGATTCACAAGTCTGTTCTTATTCAGCTTTGGTGGGCGTGTATCTGAACCGGCATACTGGATATCTTCCGATATATTAGACATCATGATTAATTCAAAAGTGATTTTGTGTTTAATTGGTTTTGAATGCAATTAACTTTCACGGGATTTTACAAGTCTATGATTAAAACCGATAAATAGTTTAACGGGATTTTACAAAATCACTAGATAACCGTGAATGAATAATTGTTTGTGAGTTAGGTTTGTTTGTTGTTCGGTTTGTTGATTGATTAGACTTTTAAAGTCCTTGATTATGGTTAACGATGATGTTTAGATTAGGTTTAATGTTTGTCGATTGAAGTCCAAAGGTTCTTATTGTCTAGACAAAATCGTTACTTGATAGTAAGAACCACCGCAATAACCTAAGCAAACCGCCTCCTAAATTAACACCAAACCGCCTCCTTAAATAAGGCAAACCGCCGGCTAATGAAAGAGTAAACTCGTCTAATCTTAATGCAAACCGTTACTAAAATATGCAACTCGCCCGCATGTTTTGTCTAACTCGACGCGAAAGAAAAAATATTGTAAACGCCGTGTTGTACTTTGGCCAATAATTGCATCTGTTTTATAGTCAACCACCGACCAAGACAATGCTTTGGCAAACCGCCGTCTATTTTGGCAACTCGCCTTTGGTTTTATGTAACTCGCCGTGACTTTGTTAACTCGCCGTGTGTTTTAGCAAAACTCGTTCGTGCCTTTTACCAATCGCGGCTATTATTTTATAGCCAACTCGCCACTAAACTCAGTTAACTCGCCTTTGACCAGTCAACTCGCCTTTGACTTAGTCAAAAACGCAGCGTACCTTTTTTTCATTAAAACGTGGTCTTGTCCTACTCTTGTAACCGCACAAGAACACAAGACGAATTTTTCATAAACACTTCAAATGAGCTTTTATACGAATTAAAGCTTTAAACATTATTAATACTAGGGTCTAAATGAGATTAAGAACACAATAAACAAGTATATCTTTGTGGGATTTCTAAATGAGCAACTCTTCCACTTAGAACACAAAATAATTCGACCTTGTTAATTCTTTAAAATCGAACTAGGAGCTTGTGATTCACTAGTGGTGGCAACAATATACCTTGTTTAACATGTAAAGCAAGAGAAACACCAAGATTAACCAACAAATTAAGCCCGTATTGCTTTTTGAGCCGTGGGCTTTTCTTTCACAAATAAGCACGAATTTAAGCTTAATCAACCATAAGAATCAATCACGAATTCAAACCTACTCTGATACCAATTGTAGGATCGTTTAATTCATAACACGGGTGATGATTCTTGTGATTGGGCTAGTTTCTAGAGAGAGAAACACATAGAGTGATATTTCTAGAGAGAGAAATGTATGTGTAAATGCAAAATAGATTATGACTAGCTTCCCTCTTCCAAAGTTGGAAGTTGCTTAGATATTTTTTACAAAAAATAGCGGAGTATAGACCGAGCTTAAAAACACGAAAGACATACGATAAACTATTAAACTACGAACTATTATAAACAATAAATATACGGGGTGACCGAGTCTTTTACTCATATCTAACACCTTATAAAGTACAAATCTTGATTTTGAAATTTTTAGCTTAAAAACCAAAAAGTTGTCATTTTTAAGGTACCTATAGGTTTAAGAATACTAGTTGTACAAGAAATTTTGGGAAAAAACAATCAAAAAGGTGTCTTTTTGTGTTTTAAAAATTTTGAGTTTTGTCCGTGTGTTGCACGAATTCGCAGTTTGTAGTTGTATCCGAATTTGTAATTTTTCATAAGCACCCGAATTTGCAATTTTCTCTTAAGGACCCGAATTTGCAATTTTTCTTAAGTACCTAAATTTGCAACATACACTTAAAAACTCAAATTGCTTAATCTAGATTATACGGTTTATTTCTTTGACTTGTAAAATCCCGTGAAATACTCACTTGTTTTCCCTGTTTTGTTAAGAATTGTAAAATCCTGTATAGTTTCAAGACTTAAAACACATAAAAGACAACACCATCAAACACAATTACTTTCTATCACCGCTCGATCAAATGGTAATCATTGAACATACCAATTAATCAATGGCGACTCTTACTGATAAGTCACTTCTCTCAGGTGGTGACAATAAACCACCGATGCTTGAAAAACACTTGTATGACTCGTGGAAAAGCAGAAT